>PITA01016170.1:0-47477 GCA_004023965.1 Spilogale gracilis | reverse complement strand
TCTAATCCTCAAACCAGACAAAGACCCCATCAAAAAGGAGAAATTCAGACCAATATCACTGATGAATACGGATGCCAAGATTCTCAACAAGATCCTTGCTAACAGGATCCAACAATACATTAAAAAGATTATCCACCATGACCAGGTGGGTTTTATCCCAGGGATGCAGGGGTGGTTCAACACTCGCAAAACAATCAACATGATAGAACAAATCAATAAGAGAAGAGAGAAAAATCACATGGTACTCTCAATTGATGCAGAAAAGGCATTTGACAAAATACAACATCCGTTCCTGATCAAAACTCTTCAAAGTATAGGGATAGAGGGAACATTTCTCAATCTCATAAAATCTATCTACGAAAAACCCACAGCAAATATCATCCTCAATGGGGAAAAACTGACAGCCTTTCCTCTGAGATCAAGAACAAGGCAAGGATGCCCACTCTCACCACTACTGTTCAACATAGTGTTAGAAGTCCTAGCAACAGCAATCAGACAACAGAAAGAAATAAAAGGTATCCAGCTTGGCAAAGAGGAAGTCAAACTCTCTTTGCAGATGACATGATACTCTATGTGAAAAACCCAAAAGACTCTACCCCCAAACTACTAGAACTCATACAACAATTTGGTAATGTGGCAGGATACAAAATCAATGCACAGAAATCAGTTGCATTCTTATACACTAACAACGAAAAAATAGAAAGGGAAATCAGAGAATCGATTCTGTTTACTATAGCACCAAAAACTATAAGATACTTAGGAATAAACCTAACCAAAGAAGTCAAGGATCTGTACTCGAGGAACTACAGAACACTCATGAAAGAAATTGAAGAAGACACAAAAAGATGGAAGAGCATCCATGCTCATGGATCGGAAGAATAAACATTGTCAAAATGTCTATACTGCCCGGAGTAATCTGTACTTTCAACGCCATTCCGATCAAAATTCCACCAACATTCTTCAAAACGTTGGAACAAACAATCCTAAAATTTATATGGAACCAAAAAAGACCCCGAATCGCTAAGGAATTGCTGAAGAAGAAAAGCAAACTAGGGGCATCTCATTAGCTGGCTTCAGGCTTTATTACAAAGCTGTGATTACCAAGACAGCATGGTACTAGCACAAAAACAGAGAAATAGACCAATGGAACAGAGTGAAGAGCCCACATATGGACCCCCAAATATATGGTCAAATCATCTTTGACAAAGCAGGAAAAAATATCCAGTGGAAAAAAGACAGCCTCTTCAATAAATGGTGCTGGGAAAATTGGACAGCTATGTATAGAAGAATGAAACTAGACCATTCTCTTACAGCACACACAAAGGCAAACTCGAAATGGATGAAAGACCTCAACGTGAGGCAGGAATCCTTCAAAATCCTGGAAGAGAACATAGGCAGTAACCTCTTTGACATCGGCCACAGCAACTTCTTTCAAGACACATCTCCAAAGGCAAAGGAGACAAAAGCGAAAATGAACTTCTGGGACTTCATCAAAATAAAAAGCTTCCGTACAGCAAAGGAAATAATCAACAAAACAAAGAGGCAACCCACAGAATGGGAGAAGATATTTGCAAATGACACTACAGACAAAGGGCTGGTATCCAAGATCTATAAAGAACTACTCAAACTCAACACCCAAAAAGAAGATGAACACATCAAAAAATGGGCAAGAGACTTGAAGAGGCACTTCTCCGTAGACGATATACAAAGGGCTAACAGACACATGAAAAAATGTTCAGCGTCACTAGCTATCAGGGAAATTCAAATCAAAACCACCCTGAGATACCACCTTACACCAGTCAGAATGGCCAAAATTAACAAGACAGGAAACAACAAGTGTTGGAGAGGCTGCGGAGAAAGGGGAACCCTCTTACACTGTTGGTGGGAATGTAAGCTGGTGCAGCCGCTTTGGAAAACAGTGTGGAGATTCCTTAAAAAATTAAAGATAGAGCTACCCTATGACCCTGCAATTGCACTACTGGGCATTTACCCCAAAGATACAGATGTAGTGAAAAGAAGGGCCATATGTACACCAATGTTCATCACAGCAATGGCCACAATCGCCAAACTGTGGAAAGAGCCAAGGTGCCCATCCAGATGAATGGATAAAGAAGATGTGGTACATATATACAATGGAATATTATGCCTCCATCAGAAAGGATGAATATCCAACTTTTGTAGCAACATGGACTGGACTGGAAGAGATTATGCTGAGTGAAATAAGCCAAGAAGAGAAAGTCAAGTATCACATGGTTTCACTTACTTGCAGTGCATGAGGGGTAACCTGGAGGACAGTGGGAGAAGGAAAGTAAATGGGAATTAGGGTAATCCAGGGAGGGAAACGAAACAACAGAGACTTTGGACACAGAAACAAACTGAGGGACTTGGAGGGAGGGGGGTAGAGGGATGGGAGAGCCTGGTGGTCGGTACTGGGGACACCTAAAGCATGGAGCACTGGGTGTGGGGAATGTGGAATGAATCTTGGAACACTGGAAAAAAAAATTTAAGTAACAATAATAAAAAAAGAAAAAAGATCAGAGTCAATTAAATTGATGCAACAGGAAGTAGAAGAGACTTGAGGGACTGTACTCTAAAGCTCACCTTTTAAGTAGGAAACACCTTTTCAATGTGTTAGAGGTTGAACTGTGTCCCTTTCAATTCCTATGTTGAAGTCCTAACTCAGAATGTGACCTTATTTGGAGACAGGATCTTTCTGAAGTTTATCAGTTGAATATGAGGTCATTGGGCTGGGTCCTAATCCAATATGGCTGATGTCCTTATTAGAAAGGCAAATTAGGACACAGACACATAGAGTAGAAAGACCATGTGAGGACACAGGAGAACATAGTCATGTTTAAGCCAAGGAAAGAGGCCTGGAACATATTCTCCCTTATAGCCCTGGGAAGGAATCAGCCCTACTGATACCTTGATCTTTGATTTCAGGTCTTCCAACCATGAGACAACACATTTAGTTGTGTAAGCCCCTCAGTTTGTGGTACTTCATTATGGAAGTCCCAGAAAACTAACGTGGAAGGGAGGCAGCAAGGAGATCTTAGAAGAAAATCAGGTTATGAGTTTATGCAAGTCCTGGATATTTGTTCTCTAGCTAAGGGAGATGACAGAGGGTTAGTGTAGACAGAAGCTGACCTATGGGAAAGCTTGACTGTGGAGGAACTGGAGGCTCTGGAAATGCCAAGTGTAAGAATAAATGAGGCTCTAGCAAGAATTATATATGTAAGTTAGTGTTGTGGTTTCATATAAATTTTTTGAAGGGGAGCTTTAGGTTCACAAAAAAATGGAGAAGAAGGTGCAGAGATATCCCACACACCTCCTGTCCCCACATAGGCACAAACTCCCCCACTATCAACATTTCCTGCTGTAGTGGGATGTTTGTTCCCATCAGTGAACCTACACTGATACATCATAATTACCCAAAGTCCATAGTTTACATTAGAATTCACTCTTGGTGGTGTACTTTCTGTGGATCTGAACAAGTGTATAATGACATGCGACCATCATTATTGTATCATACAGATTATTTTCACTGCCCTAAAAATCCTTTGTGCTCTCCCTGTCAACCCCTCACCCCAAACCCCTGGCAACCATTGATCTCTTTACTCTCTCCATAGTTTTGGTTTTTTTCCAGAAAAGTCATGTAGCTGGAATCACATAATTGTAGCTTTTTCAGACTGGCTTCTTTTTCCTAGTAATATGCATTTAAGTTTCCTCCATGTCTTTTCACGAGTTGGTAGCTCATTTCATTTTAGCACTGAATAATACTCTGTTGTCTGGATGTACCACAGTTTATCCATTTACCTACTGAAGGGCATCTTGGTTGCTTCTAAGTTTTGGCAATTATGAATAAAACTGCTACAAACATCCATGTGCAGGTTTTTGTGTGGACATAAGTTTTCTAGTCTTTTGGATAAATACCAAGGAACATGGTTGTTAGATTGTATGGTGAGAGTATGTTTCGTTTTGTAAAAAACTGCCAAACTGTATTCCAAATTGGCTGTACCATTTTACATTCCAGCAGCAATGAATGAGAGTTCCTTTTGTTCCACATTCAGTATTTGGTATTGTCAGTGTTCTGGATTTTCATACCATTCTGATAGGTGTGTCATATCGATATTTTGGAAATTATGTTTACAGAGGCAGTATTATAAAGAAACACACATAATGTCTACACATACTCGATAAATTTTCAGTAGTATACAATAAATATCAGCTCCTCTCTGTCTTCCATCTCTTTCTACAGACAGAGATTTCCAGCTTCCCCAACATACCCCAGTTCATGGTAGACATCAACAAACAAACCAATGACTTAATTATGCATTCACTAATCATCATCCGTATACATTTACAAGAGTGCCTACTATGTATTAGGGCTTCAGGGCTTCAAGATACCATTAGAGTTTCCTTATGTCAGAGGATTTAAAATTTATTTTAAAAATAACACCCCCTTCCCCCATTTTACTCTAGACAAATCTCACATGAACTTGGAAATTCTAAAGTGCTCATAATGTCTTGGTGAGTGTACTGTGATCTGGAGTGGTAGAGTCTAGACTCTCAAATTAGCTCAAGATAACTCATCCTTTTCTGGGGCTTTCTGAGTACACCACAGAGGACATAACATCCTCTACTCTACTAGCTTCTCTCAACAAACCTCCCCTTCCCTAGCCCTCTTTTCTGCCAGTTAATTCTCCATGCCCAACATTATACCCTGGTCTCATATGTCTGTGTCTCTTCCTTTCTTTCTTCCTCCCTCTCTCCTTCCCTTCTTTCCTTCCTATTTTCCTTCCTTCCTTCCTTTGAGAGAAAGGAAGGGGGAGGGACAGAGGGAGAGATGGGGGAGGGACAGAGGGAGAGAGAGAATCCTAAGCAGACTTCATGCTTGCCAAAGAGCTTGGCACAGGGCTCAATTTCGAGACTGGGAGATCATGACCTGAGCCAAAATCAAGAATGAATGGTTAACCGACTAAGCCACCCAGGTGCCCCTATCCAGGTCTTTCTTGAAGGGGAGAAGGCAGATGGAGCTTGGAGGAGCACTGTGTAGGAGGGTCTGATATAAGCCAGACCAGAATTATTCCAAAGGCAGGGGAACCCCATCAATTACAAGCTGTAAAAACAAAGTAGCCTTGTATGGTCAGGGTGAAGGTCTGAAACCAGGTCCACTGTGCCTGCCCAACACCCACTAGACAGCTGGTTTTCCAAATTAACTAACAAATTAACTTCATTTCTTCCTTCCTTCCTTCCTTCCTTCCTTCCTTCCTTCCTTCCTTCCTTCCTTCCTTCCTTCCTCCCTTCCATCCATCCATCCATCCATCCATCCATCCATCCATCTACCACAGGAGCCTGGTATTCAGTGTAGCTACAGGGCTCTAGAAAATAAAGAGATGGAACCAAAGGTCTACTAGTCTGCATACATAGAGCTTGATGAAATATTGCAGACATGTTATGCTGCCAAGTCCAGAAGTTTGAGTGTTTTCAAAGAGAGAACAAGGATGTGTCAGTGTCCAGATAAAAGAAAAATAATTCCTAATGGTGAAAACCTAGGCTTCCACGGGAGAAAGATGAGGACCAGACAATTCTTCTTCAGTTTTGGAGGTGCTGTTTTTTGACCTTGAGGTGTCCCTCTTCTTGTCTAGGTTGCTGCTTTTGCCTCCCCAGGTTGAGCTCTCCATCACTTGGCCCAGCCTTCAGGGCAAAGAGATTTTCAAGAGCCCAATGAATCTTAATAAAAAATGGAAATGGCTTTTCCCCTTCATTTTAATTAACATTATGTCTACATTTCTGGGATAATGGATAATTAAGTGAGTTCCCTTGGCATTACAATGTTCTTGGAAATAATTTATGGTTTCGTTTCACTATGTGAAGGCTGTTTGGGTTGGTGCTGAAGTTCCATCATAAATATTTCTGAGGAGGATTTGCACATTAGTGATTTGTATTCACACAGCCATGATACTGCATTCTGGGGAAGTATCTTATGTAATATTTTCTTACAGGGAGTGCTTCCATTCTTTGCTTGCTTTCTAGGCAGAGTTGTTTTCAGACTGTTGCACTCAGACAGGCCTTAGATAGACTCTCAGTGGATTGTCTCAAATTGGTCTGGGCTTAAGAATAATAAAGGTTGATATTTATTAGATGCCCATTAATATATGCCAGGGACTATGCTAAAGCATTTTGCATATATTGTCTGTTTCAGTTATAATAAACCAATGGACTAAGTGCTATTGTTGTCACCTTCTGTTTACCCCCAGCTAGAAAGTGGCAGGGCTGGGATTTGAATCCAGGCACATCATCCATGGTGCCCAAAGAACTCCTTATGCCACCCTTATGGAAACATTTGCAAGTATGGATATGTGTCATCTTTCTGCCTCTAGAGCAGCATTCTCCAGGAGACTTTTTGTGATGATGGAAATGTTTTATATTAGAACCATCCAGTGTAGTGGACACTGGCTACAAATAGCTATTGAGCTCATGAATATGGCTAGTGCGACTTTGAACTGAATTTAAAATTTGATAATTGAATAACCTTACTTTCAAATAGCTCTATGTGGTTGTTGGCTACTGTATAGGGACAGCACAGCTCTAGGGCAAAGTGTCTGCTCTATGCAATAATGTTCTGACTGCCACCTGTTGCTGCTCTAACAAATTACCCAAACTGCATGGTTGAAAAAAACCACAAATTTATGACTTCACAGTTGTGGCGGTCAGAAGTCCTAAAATGGAGGTGTGGCCGGAGCTTTGTTCCTTCTGGAGGCTCTAGTGGAGAATGTGTTTCCTTGCCATTTCTAGCTTCTGGAGCCCACTTATGCTTGTTGGCTAGCAGTCCATTCCTCTGTCTTCAAAGTTAGCAGCAGTGTGACTTCCAATCTGATTCTGACCTTCTGCCTTCTTCTCGTAAGGACCCTTGTAATTACATTCACATACCTGGATAACTCATGATAATCTCCCCATCTCAACATCCTTAACTAAGTCATATCTGCAAATTCCCTTTTTGATATAAGGCGACCTGTTCACAGGTTCTGAGGATTGGGATGAGGACCTCTTTATGGAGAGGCCATAATTTAGCCTCTTACACCACCCAAATATCTTTGTGGGGTTATCATTTGGAGGGTAAAGGCACAGGCTTTGAAGTTACACTGACCTGGGTCCAAATCCCTACTTGGCACCTACTCCCTGTGTAACTTGGCTTTGAACAGGGTACTTAGTTTTTCTGAGTCTCAATGAACTTATCTTTCAAAGGGAATAACACTAATACCGACCTGGTAGAGCTATAAAAATTAAGTGAGATGATGATGGTGAGTGTTTAGCACAGAGGGGAACAGCAAGTAAGCAATCAAAATGGTTTGATGCTACTATTTCTGCTTAATTTTTGTCACTATTTGGTGCAATGGCACACCCTTACTTTCCTACTTTACTCCTTTAAATAAATATCCCCGGGGTCAAAGAAATACAGAGATGATGAGAATCATGATCATAAGTAGCAATCTCTTTCATTCAAATTGCTTTTTAAAAGCCTCTCTTTTATTTCACTTAATCTTTCTACCTGCCATTTGAAGTAGAAGCAGCAGCATTGTCACTTTACAGAGAAAACAAAGGCTTACAATTATAGAGCTCCTGGATAGCAGAGTTAGGACCCATATGCTTACCTACTGGTCCCAAGATTGATGCGCATCCCACCCTTCACACCTGCTTTCTCTCCTATGTTGAAATAAACGAGGAGGAAGGTATGTTTGCATTTACACATGGGATGGAAGGATAGATGAAGAAAGCTGGGAGGCAGGGGAATGGCAGTAATGTATTTGTTAGGAGTTGCTGATCCAGAGTCATCCATGTATTAGAAGACTTGAAATTTTATGCATTTTTTTTTACATCTTTGAGCCTCATAACACCTAAAGATCTGTGTGTTCCCCTGCTCTTACCAGATATACCTCACCCTAGCCCTCCACCCCCAGCAGGAAAGGCTTTCCACCTGGCTAGGTCCCTTATTAACGGAACCAACCTGCATTCCAACTGGTCCTCAATCTAATGGGTCCCAACTCCCTAGCCAGCCTGCAGAATTATTCTAATGAAGGAAGGACACCCTCCTATGGAAACAAGGGCCATCTCGCACCCTTGTCACTCCAATGCCTGCCTCCTGCAGCCCCTCCTGGTTCCCTCTGCTCTGAGTGCATCCTTCATGTGACCCTATGTGTTGTGCACTGTCATAACTTTCCTGGTCTCTGAGTGTATGTGACCATTAAACAAACTTGGTCTCCTCTGTCCACTGTGGGGTACCATGTATTAGGCCATCTCATACTTCTTAGGGCAGGGGAGCCCACCTTCACCAGTGAGGGGAATAGGAGGTGATCAGAGCAATCTTCTTGAATGTGAGTTCTGACTGCCCACTCGGTCACTTAAAACTCAAGCCCTCCCAGTGCCTCAGTTTTTCTATCTCAGAAATGGAGCTATTATTTGTAGCCACTTATTAGGATTCACATGAAAGTTAAACAAAATACATGTTTATGTATCTGGCATATAAAGCACTCAATAGTCTTTTTATGTGTTATTCATTAATTCATCCCCTTATTGAACAAATAGATATTAAAAAGTCATTGGTTTATAGGGAAGAAAAACTCTTGAGAGAAAACCAGACTCTCGGGATGCCTGGGTGGCTCAGTTGGTTAGACAACTGCCTTCGGCTCTGGTCATGATCCCAGAGACCTGGGATTGAGCCCTGCATTGGGCTCTCTGCTTGACGGGAAGCCTGCTTCTCCCTCTCTCACTCCCCCTGTTTATGTTCCCTCTCTCTCTGTGTTTCTCTCTGTCAAATAAATAAATAAAATCTTTAAAAAACGAAAACAAACAAAAAACCCAGACTCTCAATTATGAGTTTAGCTGAACATGCTATCAGTGACCACCTGGACATGAACTCAAGGTATTTTAACAAGGTCAGGGTGAATTTGAAAATAAATTGCATACCTACTTTTCAGGAAATGACAATACTTTGACTTTGTCTCCCTCACCCCTTGAACAAACCCTTCTGGGCCTAGGTCCTCTGATAGTCTTTCTCTCTAAACTGCTCAATTTATCTTGAATTTCAATTGCAAAAAGGTAAGACATACACAGTTGTTAAACTTCCAAACTTGAGCTTTCCTCACCCCTGCATTTCCAATGGAGCACAAAGGCATTTTCATTAGATGATCACCCAAGCTGTAGCTGGTGTTATACAATTCCATTTGGCACATAAAAATGTATTTCTTTCTGACTGCATTATATTACCCTACTTATTGAACCATTTATCACGTAGTGTGAGGCCGAAGCTCTGTTTTATTGAAACTACAGAATCAAATATCCATGTATCCATATATCCCTACATCTCTATAGGTACTTTCTTTGGAGAGAGTTGCTTCTTATGAATGCTGACAAGCTAAGTGGTCTTCCTTCTCTGCTCCTCCAGGTTAAGTGTGGATTCCATTAGAAATACATCCATCCTATAAAAGGGATGCCCCCCGCCCAAATGGGATGGTGGTGTTGCATTGCCTGAGCATTTAGCATCATACGCAGAATAGTAGAGTCATTATGAGTCCCAGCACAAGTGGCTTCCAGGCCTGAGTTTAAATGCCAACCCTTCTGCTTCCCCACCCTGTGACCTTGGGCCAGTTTTCTAACTTGGGTAATCTTTAGTCTTATATGTAAAGTAAATGGAGATGAAAATAGTACCAAATTCAGATGCTGTTGAAGTGAATAAATGAACTAAAATCTATACATGTTTAGAAGAGGTTTGGGTATCTTACGTGAACTATCATTTTAATTTTCTTTCATACTTTGCTCTTTTCTGATTCCTTCTTGGGAAGGGGCAGGATAGCGAGGATGAGATGAATTCTTCTCATTCATTTATTCATTCATGTATTTGTTCATCCAACATTTATTATGTGCCTATTATGTATCATGTATGATATTAGGCTATGGGATGCAAAGAGATTAAGATGAATAATATATCGCCTTAGCCCTTAAAAGTGCTGAGTTTACTGCAAAGACAGACATGTAAGTGTTCACAAGCAAAATAGGCCGAGTCCTGTCCTACTTCTAATTCCTTTCTGTGGTCTGATAGGCTTTTGAAAGGCTGCAAGGTTTCTGGAATTCCACCGTTAAATTGCTTAAGTACTATATTAATAGGCAGCTCCTGAGAAAGGCCTCCCAACTCGAAGTCAGCAGATCTGGTTGAAGTTAAATTTACCCGCTTAACCTTGAACAAATCATTCCTTCGCTTTCTCTGTAAAACGAGCAGTGATGCTATCCACGTCGTCTACCACACAGAGCAGCATCTATTGCATCCAGAAAGTACTTTGCAGACTCTGAAGTGACGGTTCTGATGTGAGAAGCAGAACACCCTCTCTCAGTCCCACTTGGGAGAGGTGGGGAATGTGTGATAAAACAAGTTAGAACCCTGGCGGGTATTTCTGTCTCCTTCTGTTAAACTTGAGTTTGGCAACTTTTAAAACCCTTCTTCTTGATTCTAAAACTAGGTCCTAAGGGAACCTGTGAGACAAGCTGTCAAACAGTAACCGAAAAGTTAGATAAAGTTAAGGAAGCTAAGAGGTGGGTGCTTCTCTGATGCTTTTTCCCTAAAGATAGAACAAAGGAGGAACAGTGCTTCTCTCTAAGTGGGGGAAATGAAATCTTGAAGCGTTTTCATCTGTGGAAGCCTGACTCTTGACCCTCGCTGCCACCTCTCTATTCTGAACCTGGTGAAAAAGTGTGTTTCTCAGTGGGGTTGCTATCACTAGGACTGGACAGAGAAGTTCTTCACGAGACTGTGCAGTAAGTAACTGTGTCCTGGGGACACCAGTAGTGGCCCCCAAGTCAGTCACTGTGACAACCTCAAACACTCATATGCACTTCTGAATGTTGTCTAGGGATATAACTAGTAAGCTTTTTCTGTAAAGATCCACATAGCAAATATTTTGGGCTTTGTCTGCCTTACAGTCTTTGTTGCAACAACTTAGTTCTGCATTGTACTATGAGAGCACTCATACACATGACGGCAATGGGTGTGGCTGTGTGCCAGTAGATTTTATTTATGAAAAAATAACTAGTGGCAGACTGGAATTTGCTTGGTGGAGGAACCTTTGTTTTAGGGAATTAAGCCACCTTTTTGAAATTACCTTTTCTATAAGGAGAAAACTGGGCAGAGAAATGGCCTGGTTGTCCTGAATGGCATTGATAGTCAGAAAATGATGACTTGCTCATAGAGAAGAAAATGTTAAAATGGAACACTTTGTTTTGACTGTCCCCCTGAATTATGGTTCTTGAGAGAAACAAGACCAGTAGATAGGGAGGTAGACAGATAATAAGGAATTGTCTCAAATAGTTATGAATGCTGAGAAGTCCCACAGTGTGACATCTGCAAGCTGGTGATCCAGGAAAGCTGGTCATTAATTCAGTTTGAGTCTGAAGGCCTGAGAATCATGGAAGTCAATGGTGTAAATCATAGTCCTAGGACAGATGAGGTGTCCCAGCTCAACAAGGCCAAACAGAGGGGGTGAATTCTTCCTTCCTCTGACTTTTCTTCTATCCAGCTCCTTAAAGGATTGGATAATGCCCATCACCTTGGGGAAGGGCCATATTCTGGATCTACTGGTTCAAATGCTGATCTCATCTGGAACACCATCATTGATACACCCAGAAATAATGTTTAACCAAGTATCTAGGCATCCCCTGATCCAGCCAAGGTGATACATAAAATTAACTATCATACCCCCTGTACTATTTTAAAAATTGAGTCATTGTTCTCCATCAGAAAGGATGAATACCCAACTTTTGTAGTAATATGGACCGGATTGGAGGAGATTATGCTGAGTGAAATAAGCCAAACAGAGAAAGTCAAATATCATATGGTTTCACTTACTTGGGGAGCATAAAGAGTAATATGGAGGACAGTAGGAAAAGGAAAGGAAATGTAAACTGGGGCAAATCAGGGAAGGGGATGAAACATGAGGGACTTTGGACTCAGAAACAAACTGAGGGTCTTGGAAGGGAGATGGGTGGGGGGATGGGTGAGCCTGGTAGTGGGTATGGAGGGCCCAAATTGCATGGAGCACTGGGTGTGGGGCATAAACAATCCTGGAACACTGAAAAATTAAAATAATGTAATAAAAAATAAATAAAATAAAATTGAGTTGTGGCCATGAAAAAAACATTGAGGCATTGTTTATATATAACAAATATAGAATTTACATACAGTGAAAAAAGATCTCAAAAACACAGTTCAGTTAGTTTTGACAAAAATATACCCATGTGGTAATCATCTCAATCTCTCTAATAGGACATTTCCCTCCTCCTAAGAAAGTATCTCATGCCCCTAGCCAATGTAGGGTGCCCCAACCTGGGGCTACCACTGTTCTGATTTCTATCACTATAGATTAGCCATGCCTGTTTTTCTATTTCATAAACTGGGATTATATAGCTCATACATTTTTTTGTGTCTTGTTTTGACTTTTTAAATTAGATAAAAGATGGGTATCAACAATAATATAGGACAAACTGATGACAAAAATCACCCTAATCTCATTACCTGAAAAAGACATCTGTTTTTATCACGATACATTCTTCTCCAAATCTGACCCACGTGTGCACATCTTTTAATATAATTATTTTCAGACTTTAGACATCATTTCCCCTGATTTTTTATTTAATGATACACCAGACACATTTTCCTTGTTTCCATGGAATTATCTTAGTGGTTGTCTAAGATTCCAACCTGCAGATGTGTTCAGCCTTACTGAAACCTCCCCATCATGGAGAGAGGTAGTATATCTAGGTACATTCTTGGAAGGCTGACCTCCTGGTCCAAATCCTGGCCCTGTACCTTGGTTGCTGATCTATGAGGTAGTAAACACAACAGGACCTACTTCATAGGGTGTTAAGATTAAATTAGTTTTTCTATGTCAGACACTCAGAACAATGCTTGGCACATAATAAGCACTATCATTATTAGGCATCTAGGTTGTCAGTTTTTTTATAGAAGATGTTGTCACAGATATTTCAGGTCCTACAGCTTTTACTGTTTACTAAATTCTTCCTAAGATAAATTTCTTGGAGGAAAGTTAAAGAGTTGGGGTATCCGGTGGCCCTTGCTGTGTGCTGTCCACTCTCCTGTGTTGTCTTCTCAATTAATGCCCTGCACTGTCTCATCGGTGATGATCCTTCTCCTCTACTTCTTAGATCCTATAAATTACCAGGTTTTTCCAAAAATGTCTCAAAGTTTTTGAATAAATTTGCCTCTCTGTGTTCATACTGCCACTACCTTGGCCCAGGCCACATCATCTCACTTTTGGATTATTAAAACCAATTCCTACTTCATTCTCCACATTTATGCCCACATCCTCCCACCAGTTCTTCACTGGCTGACAGAGCTATCTTCCCAATAGCCGCCTCTGATCATGTCACATTCCTATCAAGGTCCTATCACTCTTAGGATAATCCAAACTTCTTGATATGCTTCCCAGGGCTCTTGTTGATTTGGACCCACTTATATTACTCAACATTCTTCTCTCTGTCTCTCAAATGAAGCATGTCCTTCTCATCTTCATGGACCTCTCTTCTCTCTCCTAGGCATAATGTTGCTCAGCCTTGAAATCTCAGCTTCACTCTTAGCTCTCAGGAAAAACCACCCTTAACCTCTCAAGTTGTCTTTGATACCTCTTGTCCTCTCTTACTCATGCAACTTTTGTGACTACTTATTTATTGTGTTTCTACCTCTAGGAGAGGCCCTGTGTTTTACTCTTCGGAATCCCCCCTACTATCCTAGCACATAGTAGACCCTTGGTACATGTTTGTTAAGTTAGTAAATGAGGGATTTATTGCTTTCAGGAGAGCTGTACCAATTTACCACCAATGTAATACAGATATCATTTTATAGGCAGGCTTGACAACATTAGGTATTGTTGTTTTAGAAATGTTTTCATTAATTTAGTTGATCCAAAATGATACCTCTGGATTATTTTAATTTTCATTTTTCAGCTACTAGTAAAAAGTGAATTTTTTTTCAAAGATGGGGACCAAAATTTAAGGAAGGATTAACCCTACCTAATCCCCTCACTTGCTCACTTGTTCCTTCAACAAACTTACAAAATTCCAGATTGTGTGCTAGGTTCTCAGGATTCAGGTTTCCAATGGAACTACCCGCTTTCTACAGGAAAATCATAGTCAAGAGAAGAATTCAGATATGCAAAAAAATGACAGCAAGGAAGAGTAATTGGGGCCATATTGAAGAGATGTGTTAGGGCTTGTTTCAGACTTGAAGAGATTCTGAGCTACCCTGATATTGAGATCAAAACTTGGCTCCAGGGGTTCTGTTATTTACCCATGAGGATAAAAGGGCCCCATAGATGATCTCTCTATTTTCTTCATAGTCTCTCCAGCTATCTCACCCTGTGATAAAATTCAGTCTCCTTAGCATGCCCATTGTCCAAGCCCCAAACCTGGACATTATGTTTAATGATGCTTCTTCCTTGCCTGGCTGGACATACTCATGGAACCCCATTTCACTTTTGACTAGCTTTATATCAGACTCTTAATGAGATGACAGTGCAAAATTGGTGTTTGGTCTCATCTGGGATGGTGGGAGTGAAAGGATAGGAAGGGGTTGGAAAGGTAGGATGAAACATGATGAAACAAGAGGCGTTAGCAATATTTCTCTTTGTAAGGAAGATTGTGTTGTGATTGTACAAGGCCCTCCATTGAGAGAAAAGGGAGAAAGTGCGCACACCAGCAGCACAACTGTCTGGGATTCTACTCCTTGGGACCTGCTTCTAATGAATCTGATCCTGGTTCTAATGAGGTGTTCTCCAACACACACAGAAGCTTCTCAGTGAGAAGTTATCTGTGAGTTTATGCCCTAGGAGATTCAATGTAATCTTCTCTATAAATCAGTCAGAACAACAGTAACGTTTTTGAATTTGGAGTGGGTTCACCATGATCATGCTTATCCATGATGGGATGGCGATGTATAAACTTGTCTCATATCCTCAAAGCCTTTATGGTTTAGGTTGGAAGACAGGAAATACAACAGAGAAAAAAATAAAATTGTAAGTAATTATATGTGACTGCTAAAACAGAGGAAGATACATAAGAACTTTGTAGGTGAGATGACAGAGAATAGGATCTTGGAGTATGGGGTTTGGCAAAATGGAGGGGATGAGGGGCAGCTCAGGAAGAGTATTATACCACTAGTGGAGGGGTGCAGGTAGAGCGAGCCTAGGACTCCAAAGTCCAATGAAGATAACTTCATGAGGAGATTTGATGGAGCGTGCACATCAGCAAGAGCAAGTAAGTACATTGTTTGTACTTAGAAGCCACTTCAAGTAGCACTAGAAAGGAAGACTATGCCAGGATTGTAGTGTCCAAACACAGTAGAGACTTAAACGTTCTGTGGTAGGACATCGTCTTCATTGAAAAAATTGAGCAGAGGACTGCAGCAGGCAGCACTGGGTTCAACCCCAAGATACCTAACTCTAGAGCATTTGAAGAAGATGTCCTCTCTCCCCTCAACAAAGGGGTGGGGAAAAGAAGCCACACTGTCTTGGTCTGTAGTGTGGGACTAAGCTAGTGATTGACTTGTATGGTGTTGGGGAGATTGCTTGTGAACCCCTCTTCCCAGATAGAGATTTCACTGCTCAAAATATGACACCCAGTTTGACCACACTTCTGGGGCTGCAACCCTGAACTCTGTTGTTTGCCAGAAACTCATTATTTACCCCAGATGGGGAGAAGAAATGATTGAATCTGCCAACTCTTCTGTTTACACCCTGGATTTTAATTTTATTAACTACTGTCCTCATTAGAGACACTTAGTGCAACAAAAACATTTTTTTCAGAGAACAATTGTTTCCCTCTTGAAGAGCAAACATAAACCATATTTACCAAACTGCCAACTTCATCAGCAAGTATGAGAAACACATATGCATGCACGCACAAATGCAAACCAAGCATCCCGAGACCTATGTTACCATTGAGAGTCAAATGCTTTTTGTACCACTCCTTCCCAAATTATAAGAAAAATGAAAAAGATAAAAATATAAAGAGTCCCAGAAACAATTTAGATCTGTGAATATCCCCCATCCCATTCCACCCCCATATATAGGGCTTTCCTGTGTTCTAGGGAAATAGAAGCCTCGTTCAAGACATCCCCCCTACCCATCACACATGGTGGAGGGCTGGCAGTCAATAGTCAATACTGTTCTGCTTCCAGCTGATGCTCATGTGACAGACTAGCAGTCCGTGCTAGCCAAGAGTTTCAGAGTCCGGCAGTCCTTGTGCACAGATCCTCTTCCCTTTCCCTTCTTCACCGTCCTTTTCCCTAGTTCTCATGCAACAAAAAGTAGGAAGGCATATCTATGTAAGGAGGACTCATCAGAATCTCTAATTAAATACATGGCAGCTGGTGAATTAAAGCATTTGTCTTAGCTCTACCATCCTATAATACCTTATAATCCTGAGAGTCCAAAGTATGAATTAATTATAATTTTTAAGAACGAGGGAGCCAGCAGTATAGAGGAGGGAGGGGTGGGGAAGGAGAAGCTATGGGTAGTGACAATAAATGCTTCTGAGAAAGAAACAGAGGCATCATTGTTTGGACTTAGAAGCCACTTCAGGAAGTTTATAAGCCTGCTTATTTGTGTATATTTATATGAGTGAGGATGTATGTGTACACACACATGTGCATACACTCAGGTTAAGTGTTAAGCGCTTACTTTTGGGCACTTAACAGTATCAGTTAATGAGCACTATCATCATCAGTAGTAGCACTACCAGCCGAGAATGTTACAGCTGCTGAGAGCTGTTATGTGCTCTCTATAGGCTAAGCATTTTTCCCTACTGTCTTTTCTTTTTAAGATTTTATTTATTTGAGAAAGAGAGAGAAAGAGAGAGAGAGAGAATGCACCTCAGCCAGGGGAATGGGCAGAGAAGCAGACTCCTGCTGAGCAGGGAGCCCGGCCCCATGGGATTATTCTGGGACTCTGGGATCATAATCTTGAGCTGAAGGCATTCACTTAAACAACTGAGCCACCCAGGCCCCCCTCCCTACCATATCTCAAGATTCATGACTATGTTGTCTATGTAGTTGGTGTCATGCTTCTACTAATGAGAAGATGGAAGCTCAGAGAGGTTAAATTATCTTCCCAGAGTCTCCCACAGCTCACAGGTGTTGGAGCTAGTGGTCAGATCCAGTTTGACCTCATCTCAGAACCCCCTCTCCTAACCACCAGGCCAGTCTTCCTGAAATTATTATATGCCAGGCACTTTGCTAGGTGCCCAGAGTTTAGAATTTAATAAGAATAATTCTTACCCGTGAAGAAAGGAGCCTACTGGTGAGGCTAGCTAAGGTTTGCTGCTGTAACAGATAAACCTCCACATCTGAGGGACTTATTGCAGGGAAGGTTTCTTTCTCCGCAGTGTGAGACCTAGACTCCTACCACTCTGGCTCTTCATCGTCACATCAGGATTCTAAGGAACAGGAGGGCAAGGGTGTCATATGCAGAATTTGTATCAACTACGTCTGGGAGTGGCCAGCAGTGCTTCCCCCTCCTGCTCTTTCCTAACTCAGTTGTGTGGACATGTCTCACTGCAGGGGAGCTGGGGAAAGGATCCTAGCATGTTCCCAGGAAAGAGAGAAGAATGAGGTGTATCTGGAAAAGGTTTTAAGAAGGAGAATTCCCTGTATTTTTTAATGTCAAAGGTGCAGAGAAAAATGAGACTGTATGAACAGCTTTGTTTTTATCTCCTCCTCCTCCAGCAGCGGCAAGCTCAGTCTTTAAAAAGATGAAAAGAAAATAAAATGACTCATAATGCTCACAAGTGCAAGATACATGCAATGAAAAGAACAATGCCCCTGGTGGTGGTAAGGGTTTGGGTTCACATCTTGGCCCTACCAGGGGAAAACATTTCTTACCGTTCCTGTGCCTCGGCTCCCTCCTTGGTAAAATGGAGATCATAGCACCCTGCCTCCTGGGGGCTGCATGAAAATGAGAGGCAGGAAGACCAGTGGAATGTCTGGCGCATGCTGGTGTCATCCCCCTGCTCTTAAAGCAGCAAGAGTCTCTTTCAGAGTCTCTCTAGCTGCTGTCAGCATCCTGTGTTATTTTATGGAAGTATATGCTGGATCTTCTTTCAATTTCTCATGTACTGAGTCACCTCAGTTGTCAAATGGTACATGTTTAATGGCTCACCAGACTATAAAACCAACTGTTTTCTTTCTTTCTTTCCTTCCTTCCTCCTTCCTTCCTTCCTTCCTTCCTTCCTTCCTTCCTTCCTTCCTTCCTTCCTTCCTTTCTTTCTTTCTTTCTTCTTTCTTCTTTCTTTTTTAAAATTTTCTGTTGACATAAAAAACATGTAGCTTAGCCCAAGTTTTAAAAGCAATCAGTAGAATATTTGTAATTATATTATTTTACCAGACATTTGTTGAATGATGGCTTACTAAGAGGCAGAGTTCTAAGACCTTTATGTGCAGTATCTCTTCTGTCCTCACAACCAGCACACATCTGGGTCGCATTATTATCCCCACTTGGATATTAACCAAGGACACTGAGTTATGGTCTGGTTTGTTTGCTGCTCTAATCTCAGTGCCTAACACCGTGCTTGATGTGCAGCAAACACTCAGAAGTTTGTGGGATGCATGGGTAGCTTTCCCATTTGCATTCAGGAACAATGAAGCTTGTCAAACTTACGTGACTTGCCCAGAGATACACGACAGTCAGCATTAGAGCTGCTTCCACATGTAGGTCTTTCTGGCCCCACACTACATTTCTCAAGAATAGACATTGTTAGCCAATGCAGGAGTTGGACCTTGCAGATTCAAAAGGAAGTGATTCCACAACCCTGTGACACATTTGATTCATCTAAAAACACTGTTTGATTTCCACTTAAAGGGCTTTTGTTTCCTGGAAGTGGAGAGATGGGGAAAATGATGATGGCTGCCATGGTCTGAGTGGTGACTTGGGGAGTGCACCATCTAGGTTTTGTGGGGTTGCCTCTGGGGCTTACAAGTTCCCAGGATGCTCAGGACTTTCAGGATGACCTTGGCTCAGCTCTGTTTCCTCCTCTGTAAAGCAAGCAACTCGGAAGGGGTGATTTCTGAACGCTTATAGCTGGTTATCTTAGGCAAGTAATTTAAATCTTGGGGTCCCAGTTTCAGGGGCTGTGAAATAGACCGTGGGGCAAGACTGTTGAAGAAATGGCATTATGTATACTCCTGGCACAGAGCAACTTTCCATAAATGGGCAGCACTGTTACTATTCCTGTTTTAACCATCTGTAGTCGTTTCCTAAGTTCTTTTGAATATATTGGAGAAAGAGCACCGCAACTATATATACTTCACATTTTCTAAACCTTGGGCTGTCCAGGTGTCTGGAGAGTCACATTTCTCCCATAGGCACCCCTCTTTATTGGGCTGATCTCAGTTTTCTTTAACTTGGCAACTCAGCCTCTGGGATGTGCTTTGGAAGGTGGGAGCCCAGTCTAGGTGTGGCCTGGCTCTGCTGAATATTCCCTCTGGCTCTTCCCTGCTGGCCTTAGGCAGCCCTCCTATTCTCACTTCTCACCGGAATGGCCTCTGGAAGAAATTTAGCTTAACCGTGTTTGTTTCTGTCTTTTCTTGTTTTGTCAACATGCCATTGAGAAGGAAATGCAAACCTGAGCCTTGATTAGATATCTCCCTTGGTGCGGATTTACCCTGATTTTCAATTCAGTACATTGGTATAGGTGCTGGGGCACAATTTCCTGCCTTTGAAAGTTCCTGGAGGCAGTAGAGCACTGGCCAGACTCCTAAAAGTCCTGTGCAGACCCAAGTAGTGTTGTCTTTCTGGGAAGAGCTGTGTCCCTCCCCTTCACCCCAGTTTCTCCTACGACTTAGCTACTTAAGAGCAGCACAGCAAACTGAAATGCAGCTAGGAATTGGGCAACTTGCCAAGGAGGCTAGCTGATCCCAACTCACCAGGAGGGAGTTTCGGGCTTGGAGGGAGCCCTGGGATCTGTGTGTGTGTGAACCATGCATGCACTCACACAGACATCCTGGAGATGGGAATCCACCCCTGAGCCTCGCACAAGCTGTGTGACACTGGATGAGCCGTTTCACCTCTCTGAGCGACCTCACTGTGCTGTCTGGCCAAATCTACTCTCCGAACTGCACTTTTCCACACACACATGATCGTTGTCGTTAAGGGAGTGAGTATTTGAACTATCAGTCTTGACATCCCATTCTGCAAGTTGTCTTGGGCATATGATTTAGCCTCTCTGGGCTTTAATTTCTCTGTCTGTAAATTGAGAGTGATAGCAATCTCTGTTTTGTGGAGTTACTGTGAGCATTATGTGAAAATGTACAAAAAACACTTAAATTGCCCTTCTCCCCTTCCTTTTTCTTTTTTCTCATTTCCCTCCTTTCCTTTCATCTTTGCTTTCACCTCCTTCTTTTCCTCCTGTACTCATCTCTCCTCCTCTTCCAACATTGTTATCATCATTGCCATCTTCTGACCATGAAGTTAAATTCAATTATGTCCCTGAAAGTGCTGTGTCTCTGTAAAATGTTAACAAATACCAAAATAGCTGTGATGTTATAGGTAGGCTTACCTTATGTAAAACAATGTGTGTGTGTTCAACCTTTTACATTTGTTCCTTGGAGGAATATGGTTGTTGGGCAGGTCAAATGCTGTGTATAAAAGGCATGTGGTGAGCTAAATGAGTTTGCCTGTGGATCCGGAGCCAGTGGGAGGAGTCGGGCAGCCCAGCAGGGGTGGGGAGGGGGAGGCAAGCAGAACACCTCAATGATGGCTTAAGAAACTTGCAAATAAAGCTGAGATTCCTAATGTTTAATTTCAAGTGACTGAACATTAACATTTAATTAACTCCTGACTGCTAAACCAATATTAAATCTCGGCAGAGGCCGGTGGCATCTCTTAAGTATTAGCAGCCAAGAGATGCAGTCTTATCGCGGCGATAGAGAACCAACTCACATGGGATCCCAATGCTCACCTCCCCTGCATGTGCCTTTAGGTACATATCTGTTCTTATCCATCTGGCTCTTGGAAAACCAAGAGGAATCACGTGCAAACTGATATACCTTGTTCCAAACCCCAGCTTTACTTTTCCCTACTCGCATAACTATTGGCCAAGCTTTTCAAATTATCTAAACTCAGTTTCTCACTTGGAGAATGGGAAAAGTAATGCCTACCTTGTGTTGTGTCTATAGATCAGTGGAACAGATATGAAACACCTAACAGAAGACCTAATTCATTGTTATGGACTTCATGTTTGTGTCCCATCTCCCTCTCCCCCCACCCCCAGATTCATATGCTGAAATCCTAACCCTGCAATGGGATCATGGTATTAGGAGGTGGGTTTTTGTTTTTGTTTTTGTTTTTTTAAGATTTTATTTATTTATTTGACAGAGAGAGAGAGATCACAAGTAGGCAGAAAGGCAGGCAGAGAAAGGAAGAAGCAGGCTCCCTGCTGAGCAGAGAGCCCAATGTGGGCCTTGATCCCAGGACCCTGAGATCATGACCTGAGCCTAAGGCAGAGACTTAATCCACTGAGCCACCCAGAAAGTGGGGGTTTTAAGAGGTAGTTAGGTGTAGATAAGATGGTGAAGGTGGAGCCTGGATGATGGAATTAGTGTCCTTTTAAGAGGAGAAAAGACTAGGGCACCTGGGTAGCTCAGGTGGCTAAGACTACCTTGGCTCAGGTCATGATCCTGGAGTCCTGGTGTTGAGTCCCACATCAGGCTCCCTGCTCAGTGGGGAGTCTGCTTCTCTCTCTGACCTCTCCCTTTTCATGCTCTCTCTCACATTCTCTCTCAAATAAATAAAATCTTTAAAAAAGGGGGAAAAAAAGAAAAGACTAGAGCTCCCTCCTCTCCCTCTGTTCTGTGCCATGTGAGGACATAGCAAGAAGATGCACTGTGCAAACCAGGAAGCACATCTTCACCAAACTCCAGGTCTGCCAGCACCTTGATCTTAAGGCTTCCTTGCTTCCAGAACTGTGAAAATAAGTGTTCGTTGTTGAAGCCACCTAATCTATGCTATTTTTGTTGCAGTAGCACAAATTGATGGAGACATCCATAAATACAAGATATGATTCTGCTTCAGTTTTATTTCCCTTCTCTCTCCTTCTCACTCACTATGGCCCAATTACATTGAGCTTCTCAGTTCCTATTAAGGACTAAGATCTATTCTACCTTATCATTTTCAACATGTTTTCCCCTTAGCTTGGAATTCTTTTACATCCCCATTCCCTGGCCATTTTTCTTATAAGTCTTAGCACAAATGTCACTCGTTCAAGAAACTTTCTCTGGCATTCTACATAGATCCATTTCCTCCATTAGATCTGTCTATACCTTCCTCATTACATCTGACTTGAAGGCTAGAAGATAAACAATTCCATTTTTCCCTTCTGCGTATATCCAAGGGAAAAACATTTTCTTCCTTTCATTGCCTTCCAAGGCCATTAGAGCCTCACAATCTCTCTTGCATCCTCTAATGAGTTAGTTGTTTTGTTTACTCTACTAGTGACAGGTCTGACAACACTCACCACTTACATCAATATTCCCCCTTTTTCAAAGACTTTGGCAGTGCAGTTGGTTTTTCACATTTACATAGGGATGAGCAGTGCATTCTAGATGGTTATAGAGGGGTGTTGCAGTTTGGCTCAGTTTGTTGAGGGAAGAGTTTTATTTCTACGAAGGCATGGTTGGGCTTTGGTGAACTGTTATGCATGTTCATAATCTGCCCATAGGCTGTGGTCAGGATCAGTGAACCCCAGCATCATAGGACCCACCAGCATCTGGGATAGGATTCTAAAATAGAAAGCTTTGGATCTATAAACAAGTGAATACAGCCCACATGGAGTAGATTTGAAGATGTGGAAGATGCATACTTGGTAGGGAATGTTGCCCCTTTCTCCAAGAATCAAATCAGGGTTGGGCTGATCAGTCTAGTATCAGCAACCTAATCAATCCACATAGATTAAGTGTGTACTGTGGAATGTGGGTAGATGCCTGATGTAATCACCTGCCTCAAAGGGTATCCTGTGGGGTCAGATACAAAAAAGAAGGGGTGGTGGTGCCACAGATTAAGTTTCAAAGATGAGCTAGGATGAGGCTAGAGAGGCAGATACGAGGGGTGAAGCAGGACTGTAGCAGGAGATGTCCCCGTAATGATGATAATACCGCCGCCGCCGCCAGTGGCCTTTCATGAGCTCTGATTGTGTTCTAGCTCCTATACTGAGAGTTTTACATATCAACATTTATTTGGTACTCTTACTCTACAAAGGGGGGGTGCACTAATATTAACTCATTTTAGAGAAGAAGAAAGGTTAATTAACTTATGGTCCCCCTGCTGGTAAGAGGCAGTGCCAAGATTTAAACCCAGCTATTTGTCTCCAGACCTGGAATGCTCCATCTCTGTTATCTTTTGTTTCTTCTTCCCAGATTAACCTCTGTATGGCCCTCAGTCATTTATCAGTTATTCACTCATTCAACAAATGTTTATTGAGCATTGACTATGTGTCAATGCCCAAGGTCTCTACCCTCCTGGAGGTTACAGTTAAACACATACATATGTAAAATAATTATGAAAGATCTCAGAATCTAATAACTACCATAAAGAAACTTTAAACAGGGTTCTGTGATAAAGAATCTATTGAGGGGGATGGTGGAGTCAACTTTGTTTAGGGAGTTTGGGGAGGGGGAACACTACAGTGGTTACATTCATGCCTGGGCCTGAAGTATTAGGGGAACCATGCATGCAAGAAGCCTCTGAAGAATATTTTCATGTCCCTATCTCTCTTCATTTGGTTTTGGGTCTCTGGGGATAAAAACTGTATTGTTGGGCTTTCATTAATAGTGTAGACTTTCAGGACGTATTTAGGGCAGGCAGTCTCAGAAAGGTAGCTGTGTCCATCTAGTTCTTGGGATCTACTTAGGAGGGCTCCTAAGAAGTTACCTTCTGCTGCTCCATTTCTGCTCTTCCTATAACAGGATCTATTTCCTTGTTGTCTTGGTCATATTTGGCTTCCAAACCATTATCTAGATGGCTCCCCAGGGTGGCTCAACTCTGGGTCATTGGGGGCCAATTATGAAGCTGTCCTCTTCCCTTATTCACTGCTGAGCACAGCCGTACGCTGACGCAGAAAATCCTAAATCCAATTAAGTGTTATTTGCTTGAAATATTTGAAAGAGCCAGCTTGGCCCATCTTCAAATATTTTGTTAGCTAATCAAAGCCAGATTGCGGTCAGAGGCCATATCTAAATTTATTAGGAAAATTAATAGACCATTTAGATTTTATTGGAATTAAGCTAAAATACGATAAGCAGTCACACCAGCAGATAGTCATTAATTATTACACTGACCTGTATGATGGGCTCATAATGAAATATTGACTTCTAGGTAAGTCATGAAGCCTTAGGACAAGCAGGACAAGCTCTAGAAGGGCATCCTCACTCAATCTGCTTGAGGTTAATTAGATGGGACACAATAGAAGAGACTTTCAGTAAAAACACTCCATTTAATCTTTGAAGCAGCATTTATTGAGTATCTGCTGCATGCAAGGCCCTGGGGATATATAGAATAGACAGCCTTGGTTTGAATACTAGTTCCATTACTTCATAGCTGTGTGACTTTGGACATGTTGCTTCACCTCTCTGAATCTCCATTTCTCCTCTGAAAACAAGGTTAAATGTGACTATGATGTGAGAAGTGATGGAAAAATGATATCCCTATATATAGATGTCCCTAAGTATGGTTGTCTTTAGTAATGTTGCAAATAAGACATTTTCCTCTCAGATTATTTAAACAACAACTGATGATATAGCTGAGCCTCCGAGCAATGTTGATTTCTCCCCGTTGTGTACCACCTACCTGTGAGCTAGGGTCAGAGAAGACTCCGATGAGGAGGTATTTGAGCTCCATTTCAAAAGGTGAAAGGGTTTGCGTTCTAGGTGGCCCAGGAAGGTGTGGGACTTCCAGATATGCACAGCATCGGCATGGGCATGGGGGCTTGAACAAACCGAAAGTTCATGGAACTTTATATAGTTTGGCATTATAAGGCAGAGGCATCTCCATTAGACTATTATTAGGACAACAAGAATTGGAAGCTCGGTATCATGCTCCAGGCCACTGACCTTAATGCTTTTCACCATGATATGTGCATGTATCGAATATTATTTATGAAGATGACTGTTCTCTTTCCTTTTTTGCTTTAGCTGGATGCTCTGTTTTGCCCATTGGAGGCAGAAGGAAAACCTTAGGTTTTGCCAGAGTCAAACTCATGATCAGGGGGTCTGAGCTGTGACATTTCTCCTAGGAACCTGCTCTGTGTGCGCTTGGCATGAACTCCTTCAGGGTTTGTGTGGGCATGACCTGGAGGTTCAGTCCACTGTCTGGTTTCAAGTTCAGCTCTGCCACTTACTTTCTCTGGGAGCTTGGGTGAGCTCCTCTGAACCTCAGAGCCTTCATTTGCAAAAAGGAGGTTTCTGACAGCTACTCCACTGGGCTGCGGACAGGATCATTGAAAAAAAATCAAACTATATATATAGCTCTTAGTATAAGCTCTCGGTGTATCTACATATTCAACAAATGTTAGTTCCCAGAATAAAGTGTGGTATGTTTAATTTTTTAAATTAATTAAAAAAATAAGTAGCGGGAATGTTGCTATATATGGGTGTTCTATGGGTGTTCTGTTTCATGTACTAAATATACATCTGGCTTCAGAAAATGAATATGCATTTCTCCAAAGATGTATATGCATGTCCCATTTCTTCTATTAAGTATATATCCCTGTTATGTGTATGTAATTATTTAAATATGTAAGTTGAAGTATATAGATACAATCCTACTTATATACTGAGAAAAATATATAAACAGGGAGAGTAGATAAAGCAAGCTGTAAAATACATTGGGTCCTTCCAGAATAAATGGGAAATGTGCTGAGATCAGAAACGCCGGACTAACCCCATGGCCACACATGATGATCTGATGTAATGAGTCCAACAGTGCACGGCTTGATTTTGGACTAGTCACATGTGCTGGGGGAACTTGATCACAGAGTCCATCCCGTTTCTCCTAGATAACGGTGTTCATTATAATGGGCAGTGAACAGAGCAAAAGGAAGTGAAAAGCAAAGTGGGGTGGGACATCCTGTGCCCATCACTGCAGGGATGGGGGGGACAGAGGGAGAGCTTATGCCTTTGTGTTGCGAGTAGGCTGCCCATCACCCTCAATATGCCCTGGAGTTGCGGCCAGGGTGCAGAGAGAGCAGGACGCGGCAAGAGCTCCAGGGAATAACTGAAGTGGCCATCTGCCCTGGCAAACAGCTTGTGGGAAGTGCGGTGAAATGGGTGTGACCCCAGTGACTCGCTTGATGGTGTGACATTACCTAGTTTCACCATGACTTTGTGGACACATTGAAGGAGGGGGAAATATCAATCTTATTACGACTGCATTATTGTAATAACTGTAATAACAGTTGTTATTACAGGTAGGAGTGACCAGGGTTTCTGCTCTCAGTTGAGGCTCCTGGAGTAGCAAACAGGACCACATGGCAAGCCAAGCAAGGAGGACTTTCTGCTGCTCTGGGTTTCACTGCTTGCTGCTATTGCATCCCTTTCCAGAGACAAACGTATAGACGGGCCTCTTTGCTTGAATGGATTGAAGGGCAAGAGAGGGAAGCAGTAGAGGGAAGTGAACTGTTGTTGAAAAAACACCTTGCCACATGAGGACAAATGTGTCTAGCCGGTTAGATGCTGTCTAGAGTCACTGAGAGTCTCTAAAGGGGAAGCATAAATGCGTGAGTGAGATGAACAGTGAGGATATTCCACACAAGGGATTGTCTCATCGCAGGATTGCTGGCTTTGATAAAGACACAAATGAGTTAAAGATAGTCCGGTCCAGAGTGTGGACGGAAGCAGGCTTCCAGGTTCCTGGGCGCATGTGTGACAGAAATGCAGTGGGGCATTTTAATTAGATCCTTTTACCAGAACTCCTGACCTTCTGTGTAGCACATTAATGTATTTTACTAATTATAAATGCAATTAAAAAGTACTGAAATAAAATTAGGCTGATCTATCTAATTTACATTAAGCACTTTCAAATTATGCAGATTTTAAAGTCTCTCTCTCTCTGTCTCTCTTTTTTTCAATTTGGGTTTCAGGGTAAAATTGTCTGCATTAAAACAGCTGGAAAACAACCTTGTAGGAAAACAAATTTCTTTTCTGTGATTATTCTCAGTGTGCGAGTTAATTTTCGAGGCAGTAATATACTTAGCTGGCATTGAGCAGTGACTCATAAAGCAGAAGACATATGCGTCTGGATGCAGGCATAGGAACGGAGGTTCATGGGGGGATTGAGTGTGGTTTGGTTACTTTGGGGAATGAGGTTGAAAGGCTAACTAGGCAAAAAAATACTGATGTGATGGCCACTAAATAGTTGAGATTTACAAAGAGTGAGATGTAATGGTAGGCATAATGTGCGGTTGATAGAAATGAACCATCTGGTGAGTTTATCCAACAGCAGTGGATTTTTTTCTCCTCTATGCTGACAGGCAAAGAGGGTGATCTGGGTGATGAAATTATTGCCTAGCATTATTAAAAAGCCAGGACGTTCAATTTTGCTGCTATGGAAGTTATGTATGCAGAGCAGCTATATATTAGGTGGGGAAATGGAGCATAAAGGAGAGTGGATGGCTACAGCTGGACAAGGTCTCCCCAGCCACTGGCTGTGTATGCTTTTCTGTTAGGGCGAAGAAGAGAATCACTGTTGAGCCTGAGTCTGCTGAAGGCTGCACTGGCCCAAGAGGAGACCTTGACGGGGCCTCTTTACAGATTAAATCTGATCCACAGGCTCCCTGGAAGCAGAGGTGTAATAAGCTCTTCTCCTGAGTTGCATATAAGCTCCTTAAAACGTTCCCGGAGTGATGTAACTCCCCTTTGCGTGGTGCACTCGATTTTATTTGCAGCCCAAACTTTGTCCTTTGAACTCCCATCAAAAGGAGGCCTAAAATAATCTCCCAAATTGGAGCTGTTGAGCTTGAGCAGGGAGAAGATTTGGAAAGTCCTTTCTCCTCTCTCCCCATCCCCTTTTTTGATGTTAAAGGAGCTTTTCTACTCAGATCCAGGGAGCCAGTCTTGCCTACTCTAACATGGAAGGTAAGGTGAGTGCTGGTTTCTGATCATCTTCCCCCCAGAAGATAGTTGAATTGTAGGACACTCAGGTGCAAGAAATGAGGTTCCTTGTGTTTGGAGATCTCCCACTTTAGCTTCCCACTTGCAGGGAAAGTGAATCTTTACCCTTCCATATTCCAAGCCTCCACCACCATACATTTCTGCAGCGAGTAGTTCTGATGAAGCTATTCATTAATTCATGCAAATAAATATTAAGATCTTTCTCTCCAGGAGGAGCATGTCTAGATTCATGTGGTTGACCAGATGCTAAATTAGAATTAGACCCTAGGGTCTTTCTCTTCCTCTTTTCTTTCTCCCACCAAAAACTCAAACGAAAAACTTACCCCACTCTTTCATGCCCATTCCACAACACCCCTAGGCACCTTGGCATCACGCAAAACTCCCATCACCCTTTTGGCCCAGGCTTGGTCCTTCTCTGACAAACACAGCAAAGGGATCCTTTGTTCAGTTTTATCCTGTCACCAGCTATGGTGCCTTTAATAAATTTCTGAATTTCCCCTAACTTCTGGTTTAGATCACAATACCACAATACCACTTTCTCTGTAAGACTGGAGTAGTACAATGATATCATGAACACAAAGCACATGCTTTATGCCCAACATTCATTCTCTCACTTATCAAATGATTATGGAGGGTCTGCCCCTTGCCATGTGCTGCTCCACCCTGATGTATTGTGGTTGATGAGTGCCCATCGTGCCTGCCTCTGCCTTGGATATGGATGGTGGGCATCGATTCAGCCCTTGATGAAATGGGGCTGAATTTGTAAAGTGCTAGAATTCTACAAATAGCTGTAGGGCTTCTACTGTATTTAGGACACCATATTAATAGGATGTGTTATTTGCCTCCCTGCTTGCCTCTCTAGGACCTTGTTCCACTATGATTACATTGTTTCAGTTACATGTTTTTAAGACTTCAGAAAACCTTCTTATTTCTTCTCTTGGTCTTCTGCCTCAGCTCTTATAATTTCCACCAGTAATCAAACGTCCTGCTTTTCATATGCTGCTCTGTGCCTGGAATGACCTTGCCTATCCCAACTCATCTAACTCATGCCCTTCCCTACTTGTTAAACTCTTGCTCATTCTTAAAAACCCAGCTAGAGGTTTCCTCTGGGAAGTCCTAGTCCCAGCACTTGCAGATGATCTGCTGCTGTATCCATTCTCTCTGGGGTCATATCTCCCAAGTACATGTCTGTTTCTCTGTCTAGACTGAGAGCTCCTTGAGGTCAAGGTTCGCTGTCCAATTCATGTTGGTATTCTTCGTAACCACTGTATTGTCTAGAATTGTGTAATTGCTTAAATGCCAGTTGAGTGAAGAAATAAATGCATGAATTAATGTACGGTTGGATGAATACATGGAGAGAGAGGGAAACATTTATATATGAATGGATGGATCGATGGATGGATGGACAGACAAATAAATTAATAGAAGAGTGAATGTATAGATTTGGTTAAATGGTGATAATGGTGAAGATTTTGCTTCTAATCTAAAAGGGCTCTAATTAGTGAAAGACCAAAGCAGAGCTAACCTGTCCACTGCTAAGTTTTTTTCCTGAGGACTGGGCGTCTCCAAGGTATTACCTGAGCTAATAAATCTGAGGAAAAATGAACATGTTCATATGTGTTTTGGACTCTAGATATGAATCGCACTCTACCAGTGAAGGGGGAGCCTGCTCTCTGTGTGCCGCCTTGCCCTCTCAACTCCCACACTGTCCTTCCTTCCTCTCCACGTGTGCTGTTGTAGCCAAGTCCTAATTAATTATGGCGGCCTTTCAGCAAGCTGGGCCTGGACACCAGGGTTTTCTCTCAGCCACGGCTGCTGCTGCCCTAGCTTCCTGCCAGGCTCACCCCCCAGGAAAACATACTTAGCAGGTGTTTTGCTCACATTAATAATCAGAATTGACACATTCTAAATGAGGGCCTCCTTGTTGTGCAGGGCAGTTCTGATGGATATGTGGGGGAATTGACAGCCCCTGAGAAATGTTTTTGCCATTACCAGCATTTCTCTGACAGGTTTTTAATAGTCCCACTAAAACTGCAGTATATTGGAAAATTTTGTAGATGAACTGCAAAGGGCTGCTGTGACTTAGAGGCTCTGGGGTGGAAAAACACTGTTTGGGGAACACTGAATTCCTGGAATAGTGGTGCTCTTAGAAGAAGCTGATCTGGTGTTGGGTTGGGCTGGAAGCTGGAGAAGGAGCAGTTGGGCCAAGGGTCTCTTAGGAAACTGGGGTGCCAGTGACACTAAGAAGTGATTCCTGGGAATTGGGAGATGAAGCAAAACTGAGGCCCTGGAACAGAGCCGAGTGTTAAGTTAAACTGGTTTGGAGAGGGTCAGACAGGATGGGTTCATTTGTTCATTCTGTCGTTTGTTCCTTACTTCAACAAGCGTGTGTTTACCTCCAGCTCATGTGTCACAAATATATATGAGACTCCATAAGCTCAAAATTCCATTGACTAATTTATGGCCTTGGACTGTTGATGCAGATTTGAAGCGTAAGCCTCGTTTCTTTATCTCCAACATGAACCTAATAATGCCGGTTTTTTAGAATTGTATATGAGGGTTAGAGATGACATAAATTAGACGCTGTGTGGGTCAAATGTCAGAAACAGATGACAAATACTAATGGGCAAATTGAGGTGAGTTTAGTATAGGATTGTTTATCAAAGTGTGGGCAGAACTAAGGGAACAGAAGGTTCAGCACCTTGGAGCTGGCAGCAAGGGAAAGCTCTTATCACTCTTCTGCCTCAAGGAGTGGGGGAGGGGTGAGTTCCTAAGACTAGGGAGTTGTAGGAGAGCAGGCCTGATTTGAGTGTGACCTTAAGTAGAGGGTCAAGTCATTGCCATCCTGCATTCCAGTGGAGAGGGAATCAGGAGGGAATCAGGAGAGTAAATATTCTGATGCTTTTTTCTCACTCTCTGAGAATGATGTGTGCCTCCTTTTGGCCAGACTCTACAGAGGAGACCCATCAATATAGTCCATAAAGGCCAACTGTCCAGGGCACAGAGCAGGGTGGAAAATGGCCCCTGGGGTGACATATGAGGAATATCCATCCACAGTTGAACTCTTAGCGAGTCAATAAATGGTCATCACTATGGGTATAAGGTGCTAACTAACATCCCCACAGGGGTAAGGGAGGGACTGATGTTATTATTTCCAGCTTATTATTTGCTAACAGACCTGCCTCCTCTGTTGTCCCACATTCTCTCATTTTATCTCATTCTTCATTGACCACCAGAGAGAGGCAATCAGGTGGCCTTTTCCAAGGGTTAAAATCAGGCGCTGAGAGTGAAATCAGCTCTCCAGAGTACATTATGAAGTTAGGTCCTTGCCAGCAACTGTACCCAGTGGGAAAGACGGAATGTGAAAGCTAAATAAACCTGGTGATGCCCCAGGATAAGGGTTCTGAATTATTGGAGGTGGCTGCTGGATCACTGATGCTCTCTGCCTGGCTCACCTGTCTGGGAGCTGAAGCCTTGGGACCTTCCTAACTTGTCCGCCCACAGATCCTCCCAAAGGCTCTGTTTAAGCCTCTCAGAGCGAAGTAGTGAGCCTTCCCCTGGAGGGGCAGGGCCCCAAGGAAGAGATAAGATAGACTAATAGAGAAATGTATTTGCTGGACCTCAGGCAGAAGCTCAAGTTGCCCCCCACAGCCTCCCCAGCAAACAGCTGAGCCTGGCTGAGTGTTAAAGTTAGGCACCCAGGGTTTGGTGTGAGACCTGTGGGCTTTTTTCCTGGCTCTTCCATTCATTTGTTGGGTTGACTACTTAACCTCTCTGAGACTCCCATCTTTCCCATGAAATGCAGAGAGAGAGAGAGAGAGAGAGACAGACAGACAGACAGACAGACAGACCCGACCTGCATTAATGTCCTTAGCTTTGGGATGATTGTGGCCACTCACTCCTTTCCCCTTGTTGGGCCCAAGGACCTCAGTGGTTTAGAGTTGCAACCACCCAAGCATCTCTTTTAGCAATTCTTTTGCTATTCTGTAGCATCCTGGGGAGGCCACAGGGCCAGGATCCCCTGTAAGCTGGCTCCCTTCCGGGTCATCTCTGAAAGCTGCCTAGCTGAGAAAGGTGGAGCTGGGTTTCTGGGCTAATTTCACTTGTTATTAAAATGGGTCATTACTGAGCACATTTGCATCACCAGGAAATCAATTGGGTGCAAACCAGTTTGCTAATAGGACTCTTTAGAGTCTTTAAACACACACACACACACACACACACACACTTGCATGTGTAGTTAGCCACAGGAGTATATAAACAGGAATGGAACAAAGCAGGGGAGAGTGTTGTCTGAGCAGGAATTGATATGGAAATCCTGGCTTCTGGAGGCAAAGGAGTGTGGAGTCCAGAGTAGTGCTTCTCAAACTTTAGCAGAAATAGAAATCACTTGGGAATCTTGTTTCAGTGCGGACTGGTTTAGTTGGTCTGGACTGGAGTGAGGCTAGAGATTCTGCGTTTCTCTTAAGTTCCCAGTTGATGCCAGTGTTGCTGATGTGGGCCATACTCTTAGGAGCTAGCCACTCAACAGTTCCGGAGTCACCCTGGGCTGACACAGCACAGTTGATACAGAGAACATTCCTCATCAGAAGCCTTACGTATGGATGCCTATCTGGAATCTTCCATTTCTTTTCTTTCAGTATCCTCCTTCCTTTTCACTATAGCTCCCAAATACCTGTCAGGGTTGCTTGTTCGACACCTGTCTCCTCACAGAATTGGGTCTCTCCCAAAGTTTATATGTTGAAATCCTTGCCCCTAATACCTAAGGATGTGACTGTATTTGATGATGACATCTTTAAAGAGGTAATTAAGTTGAAATGCAGTCTTTGGGATGGGCCCTAATCCAGTCCTGGAACTCCTGAACAGCTAAAGTACTTTGCCTTCTGTACAATCCAATCTTAAGAGCTCAGGTTTCCATCCCCCTTGGGAGGAGACTTTATAGTTAGCTGCTGAATACTGAGCCTTACCCCTGGGATCTCCCCGTGAGTCATGGGTGTCTATGTAAAAGATAGTGGCTGCAAAGCATCAGGTTGCTGTCAACTCAGAGTCTTTCCTCCTCTAAAAAAAAAAAAAAAAAGATTTTTAAGGTATAAATGACACCCAGAAAACGGCATGTTTAAAATGTAGAATTTGATGAGTATTCACATTCACACACCTATAAAGCTGTCATCATAGTGAAGACAGCTGAGATTCCCATTACTCCCATGGGTTTCCTCCTGTCCCTTTACAGCATCTTATTCCACCACTCCCTATTCACAACTTCTTCAGGTGACCATCGATCTGCTTTCTGAATTTATAGATTGATTTGCATTTTATAGAATTTTATATACATGGAATCATATGGTATAAACTGTTTTTGAAATATTGAGCCACAAATGACGTACTATAATATTGACCATTTATTCATGTAAGATGCAATGATTTTGTAGTAAACTTAGAAAGTTGTGCAGCCATCACCATAATCCAGTTTAGAAATTCTCCATCACTCCAGAATATTCCATTTGTAGCCAGTCCCTAATTCTCTAACCTCCAGCTCCAGGCAGTTCCTGAAGCTCCAGGGAACTAATGGTCTGTTTTCTATCTCTATGAATTTGCCTTTTCTGGGCATTTCATATAAATTGAATACAAAATGTTTTTTTACGTCTGGCTTTTTCCACTTACTGCAATGGTTTTTGGGTTCACCCATGTGGTTGCATGTGGCAATAGTTCATTCTTTTTATTGTCGAGTAGCAGTATACTATGGCTGCCCCACATTTGTTTAACCATTCACTGATGGATAGACACTTGGTTTGTTTCCAGCCTGGGAGTATTACAAACAGTACAACATGCTGATGTGGAGAGTTGTGTACAAGTCTTTGTGTGGACATGTGCTTTCCTTTCTCTTGAGTAAATATCTAGAAGTGGAATGTCTGGATTATTTGTAGGTAAATGTTTAAACTTTTTAAGAAACTGCTGAACTATTTTCCAACATAGTATATCATTTACATACCCACCAGCCACATATGACAGTTGTAGTTCCTCATGTCCTCACAGACATTTGGTATTAGCCTTTTTTTATTTTAGACATTCTGATAGGGGTGTGCGTTGTGGTATTTCATTGTGTTTTTTCATTTCCATAATGACTAACAGTGCTGAGCATCTTGTCATCTGTGTATTATCTTTGGTGAAGTTTCTTTTCAGATATTTTGCCCATTTTTTATTTGGGTTGTTCATTTCCTTATTGTAGAGATTTTTATTGTAAAATATGCATAAAATTTGCCATTTTAATCATAGCGCTCAGTATATTGCTATTGTCTAATGTTGTACGACCATCCCCACTATAGTTCCAGAACTTTTTCATTACCCCTAACAGAAACTCTGTACCCACGAAGAACTTGATCTTGTTCCCTGTTCCTCCCAGGCCCTGGCAACCACGGATCTGCTTTCTGTCTCTATGTGAACTGTCCATACAATGGAATATTGTTCAGCCATAAAAAGAAATGAAATACTGACACATTCCACAATGTGGATGAACCTTGAATACACTGTGCTAAATGAAAGAAGCCATACATAAAAGGCCACGTATTATAGGTAACATTTATATTAAATTTCAAAATAGTCAATCTAATTATTGAATTTTAAGTGTTCTTAATATAATATTAATCCTTTATCAGATATGTGATTTGCAGATGTCTCCTCCATGCTACAGAGTTAAACACTGTTATGAGGATTAAATGAGCTAATACATTGAGTACTTCATATAGTGTCCAGCATAGACCAAGTGCTCAATATATACTAGTTATGGTTGGTATTTCATTGTTTGGATCCAGTCTCATTGGGAATTTTAGTGATATATTCTGACCCTTACCTCAGTACAAAGCCCTTTATGTATAATTAGTTACTATTATTTGGTTGTGTCCTTGGAATTATGGTAGGTGGAATTCCAGAATTGGTACATGGTAGGTTCTCAACTAAGTTTTGAATGAAGTAGCTTAAATTAAGTAGTAATAGTGATGATAACACCAATAATTGTGAATAACAATAATAGCAGTAATTGGTTTTAAATGGCAATGAGTAACTTGTCTCCAAGTTGACTAGCCAGTGATTTCTCTTGAGAGAGGGCACATCCACCTGCTCAAATTCTCCTGAAGAAGGGATCCCTGCAGTCCCTCCTCAGTTCCCTCAATCTGTCCATCAGGCCCTCACCTGCTCTGGACTACAGCTCAGGACTATGCTCTCTGAGTGTTAGCTGAAGTTTCCTTGGCAAAGTTTCTCCTTGAAGTTTCCTTGTATGCTGTTCCTAATAAAGGAGAGACAAGGGACTTTATTCCCTAAAAAGCCTTGAATTTGCACAAAGATCACTTCTCTCTTCCCCAAATCCCAGCTTCACCAGGCTTTTTTTCTCAATAATATTTACAGCAACCATAACAACAACAAATGGGAGGTGCTGTGTACTTTTCATTAAAAATTCTACCAGTGCTCATTTCACAGAAGTCCAGGCCCAGATATCATGTAATTTGCTGAAGGTCATACAGGCAGTGAATGATGGTGTGTAGTGATTCCGAGGGCAGCCCCTTGTCTACAGTGGTGCTTATTAGTTCTTCTATTCCTGACTTCCTTTCTGATATCTTAATCTTGTGTGGGTCTCTGTTAAGTTGCCTTTCAGACCTTAAGCCCCCGGTTGGATGACCCAGTGGTCAGCTCTGGCCAGCACCTGGCCTGGGCCTTGGGCAGCCAAAGGTCTGGCGTCTTATTCACTCTGAACCACTTCTCACGATTAGAGCAGGGGAAGCTCTGTTAGCTGAAATCATAACCAGGGTGGCTAAGAAAAGAGCCTGAAAAATGGGCCTTCGGTCACTAATGGACCAAGAAGAGGCCCAAATTCTGTTTGGACCTCACTCAGAGAGTCCATCTTCCTCTCTTGGGAGGATCCTGAAGAGAACAAAGTAGACTCTGTTCCAGGAAAGAAGCCACAGCAGTTTCCACAGAGGCAAAGAGAATCATTTTTCTTAGGTGTGTGAAGGTCCTCAAAGAGTGAGGTAATAGGTTTCTTTATTAAAAATTAATCTTCTTGTAAAACCATTGCAATACAATGCACTTTGATAAATCACCCCATGCTTCTGAGCACATTTATTATCCGTTCTCGGGAAACCATGGAGCCCAGAAAAATTGGTGCTGCAGAGTGCACCGATGCTGTGCTCAGTAATTAACTCAGGTGGGGGAAGGGACTTGGGGTCTGGGGCTGGGGAGCCAGGTTCTGGTCTGAGGTCTATTGAGTGGCATGGATATTGCACGGGTACTCCAATTGGTTAATATTCTTTAGTATTAGTTTGATCTCACAGTTCCCAGTGTGGGGCCCTTGGGACTGCTGTGTTGGGAGGCATTCAAGAGGTGGGACAGTAGCTCTTGCTGTGGCTCATGGGGTTGTGTGAACCTCCAGTTCTTGATGTAGCTGTTCTGGGAATGTGGGAAGCAGACCAGCACCCATTGTCAGCACGGGGATGCTGGTGGGGTAGGGATGCTCATCATCGTACATCTCCATTTAGTTTCACTTGCTACGTTCTTAGGCTTTTCCGATGGGGCACTGAGAGCGGGTGGCGTCCTCACTGACTGAAATAGCACAGTTTTTTCTGCAGAAGAGACAAGACCAGTTCCTTTTGGGTCAATTAGACCCCAAAATCATGCTCCTTGCACTCCAAATTCCATAGTCTCCACATGAAAGCAGCTCCTTTAGCTCCTGTCTGAAGCTCTTGTCATCTAATTATTTATGCCAAGATCCAGGATGAGAAAGATGCCATTTCATGTTCTCTGTGTTATCTTCTTTTTTGGGAATCCAAGAAAAAAACATTTCTTCTTCTAGTCTCCCTTTCTCCTGTGCAAATAAACACCCTGGGCTTGAGATCCACCCACCTTTCTATGAATCTCACAAAAAAACAGATTTCAAATTCCATTTTGGGTTCAGCTGAGGACACTCTCATTCCTGTACTTCCTCCCTATTTTATAATCTGACTTGGGTTTCTCCAAGGACACACATGTGCATGTGTGCATGCACACCGCTCACACGTATATATTAGAGGTAGGTATTTCCAGGAGCAGCAATATTACCATTACTATAATTAAACAGGACTGGAGAACAGCTTGGGTCTTTGGGATCATGCCCTTCTATCCTACCTCTTTCTCTTCACATTTCTTTTTAAACTCGGCTTACCAACAAGCAGGTACAGATGGATAAGGGATTACTCACTGATATCCCATTCGTGGCTGGGGTTTCAGGCACTTCAGTTTTTACAGTGCCTGGCATAGAGTAATAAGTAAGTAAGTAAGTAAGTAAGTAAGTAAGTAAATAAATAAATAAATAAATAAATAAATAAATAAATAGATATCTTTTGAATGAGTAAGAGAGTGAGAAATTAATGGGAGAACAAGTGAGTAGGCCAAAAATCTCATAGCTCAGGGTACAGGAGAAGTCTTGTAGATGTCTTGCAGGCCTGCCAGTCACCAACCCCTCAGTGAGAGAGGCTGGGCTGGAGAAGAGGAAAGGAGGGCGGGCAGGCTCATTACAATGGGGCTGGAGATGCAAGCAGGAGTCAGACAGCAGCGGGTCTTGTGGGCCATATTAGGTATCTTTGTCTTTATCATGAGAGCAGTGAGCTCTTTGAAGGGTTTTAAGCAAAGGAGTGACAGATAAAGATATTAAATATTCTTCAACATCAGCCAGATCAATAGCAGCAGCAAATCATTAGAATTATCACCATTCTTAGCATTATCACCAACTGTTGAACTGATGTTGAGCCAGACTATGTATTATGTGGTTTCTGTATCTGACTCAGTGATGGTTCCAAGCAATCCATCCATCATCATTGTGCATACAGGAAAACTAAGATCCAGGGAAGGGAAATGACTTGCCCAAGTAGAGGAGCCTAGATGTTGCAAGTCATGACCTGCAAGTGCCTGCATTTTATGGCTCTCAAATGCCACCTATAAAGGGATACTGGTGGGCACTGGGTCCTGCTCTTGGGGGATCTATAAATGGCACAAGAACTTTTGCCTTCCTTCACTCGATCAATAGATTTCTTGAGCACCAATCCCATGTCAGGCACTATGCTAGACATCTTGAGAAATGCTCTCCCAAAGGCACCCAGAACCTCTGGATTAGACATAATTGAAGTCCATTTCTAGAATATTTCCCTCTGCTAGCTTTGGGGAAGGAGCAGAAGAATAAGACAAGACCTTGTTTTCAGAGAGCTGTGGGCAGGGTGGGAGGAAGTCACAGAGTCATGACCATGGAGGACACCAGAGAATGAATGGGACCGTGACTTAGGACCACAGCTGGGTGCTGCCCCCTGCAGCTGAAGCTCCCCTGAGTGTGGGATCCCTGTGTCCAGAAGGCACATACACCCCTTGTTATGTCTTCCATGTAACTCACACCAAGCAGGGTACAGCAGGAACTCCTTCTCTCATGTCCTCTCTCAGTAAAAGGCTGTCCCTCCATCCACAAATCACATTACCCTTGACTCATCTCCCTCCCTCATTCCCATCATACAGTGGATGAGCCTGCCCATTCCATCATTCCATATCTCAATTCCCTCTTGAGGTGCCTAGCCCCCATCTTTTCCCTTCCCATCCTCCCCTTATCTGCTTTCTCTCCATCCACCCTCCTGTCCTGGGAATTTGCCAATATCTTCCCAGGGCTTCTCTACTTCCAGCCATGCTCTGCCTCTGCCCCCATGTGATCTTTCAAAAGCATCACCTCATTCGGCCACTTCTTTACTTGAAACCTGACAGAGGCTCTGTTTTGCCTGTAAAAAGCTGTGCAGACTTTCTATCTTGGAACACAAGGCTCTCAAGAGCCGGATGCTGGACCCGTGCCAGCCTTGTCTTCTGCTGTTCACCCCTCATGAGCCTGGTGTTTCACCAAGGCAGCGCTACTTGACATGTTACTAGGGTTGTGTTTCATGCCTTTGCACGTGGGGTTCCCTCCTCCTGGAATGCCCTTTGCATCTGCTGCGTCTGCCTGGTGAAGTACTGCTCATCCTTTAAGACTTGGCTTTAGTTTCTCTCAACAGATATTTTTGAGCACTTTCTCTGTGTGCTAGATCTGGGCCTGGACAGGCCCTGAAGCTACAGAAATGACTATGTTAATTCCCTGGGGATCTGACTTTTTCCCTTAAATGTCACCTCCTGGATTCATTCTCGGCTCCATCAGAGACCTTCTGTTCATGTCTCCTGTTACATCAGACTCTGTTGAAGTAACTTGTTCAGAAGCCATTCTGCCCTGCTGGACTGGGAATTCTGGCATGAAGGGGCAGTATCCTGGTCTTTAGGTAATTTAATGAAGTGCCCATCATGTAGGAAGACTGTTTGGACCATACCCATGCTTTCACATTTAGTCTTTCCACTAACTTTAGGAAGTAGGAGTGGTTATTCCCATTGTAGAGATGAAGGAGCCAGGGCTCACAGGATTAAAACACTTAGCTGTGGTCAGTCCTCAATCCACAGCCTGACACTGAAGTCCCTTTTCCTAACCACCTCACCATATGCCTTTCTTGGCTTTCTGTCCTCAGTACCTTATGTGGAACTGGGCACACAGATGTTTGCTAAAGAAATCTGACTGTCTGCAGTATTAATCAGAGAAAAGCAGGGAGGGGGAGCAGGTAGGTTGAGAAGGGACCATCCATGTGGGCCTGACTGATAGCTAGACTGTGCTTGGGGCAGTCAGCCTTCACAAGCATGAGTTCAGCAGCCCCAGGGAGGGAACCATCCCCAAAGCCTTTTTTATAATGAGACCCACAAATTTCTCCCCTAGCTCCAAACGTGTGCTTGCTAGTCAGTTGTCAGAGGGCACCTGAAAATGAGCTTTGTGCAGAGGAACATTTTTCCTCTGAAGAAGAAATGTGAAATCATGCCTACGAAGAGCATTACCGTATCCTCCCAAATCGTTGCCTGTGACTCCAGCAGCACCCTGGGTGACACCATGCCCCCGACTGTCTCCCAGGCTCTCCCAGACTTGTGGTCCTTTAAGTGGATCAGACAGTTTAAACACGCTAGTTAAAAAAAAAAAAAAACCAAACCATAAAACAAACAAAAATGCCAGTCTACATCCAGCCCTCTATTTGACAGCAGTTTCTTAGAGGAAGGCTTGATCCCAGTTTCAGGGGAGTGCTGGCCCCTCTGTGAATGATGGTTTTCATAACCTTTGGCCCGAGTCCTACATTGTTAAGGTGGTCCATCATCCACCTGTGAGCCTACCTCTGCTGGGGAAGTAGGAAGGACCCTTTCTGGCCCTTTGCCCCATGAAGCCTTGCTTCTCCCCTCCCTTCCATTCCCATGACCCATTGCCCATAGATGCTTAATTCAGGATTTCTGCAACCTCCCTGCTCCCACTACAGCCCACCCCCATCAGGACAGTCATCTCAGAGAAGATGAAAGCTCCTTGCAGCTGATGGCGGCCATTTCCTGCTCATCTGACATAAGAGATAACACGGGAGCCCCGTGAGGTGCTGGAGCCCTCTCAGGTGCTGGACCCCCCTCACATGCTGGGGCCCAAGGGCATGGTTGGTCTGGACTTCTTCCATCCCAGCCTGGGCCAGACAGTGGGTTCTCTATCACTCTTTTGGCCTCATTGCTGCCAGAGCCCTCTGTCCTCCCCGCCAGTCCTGCCCAGTTCAACCCAACAAACACTCATGTGTGAGGGATGACACATGGTATAAATTGGTTAAGAATATGTTATCTGAAACCAAATTCCCAGGCTAGAGATTTTGGCTCTATATCTCATGATCTATGAGGCCTTGGGTAGCTCATTTGACCTCTTTGTCCTCAGTGCTATCATCTTCAGAATGGAGCCAAAAATAGCCTTTCTATTACAAAATTATTAGGATTTAATGCAAGACATTAAAACACTTAGAGTAATACCTAGCCAAAGGAGTGTGCTTCTTCACCATATAATGAGGGTGATGATGACAACTGAGAGCCCACCCTGCACCTGGCTAAGAATTCCACTGCTTTGAGCACATTTAAGCCTCTGGCAGACCCACTGCCTTACACCCCCACCCTCTCCATGCACTGTGGATTCTGGAGGGCAGTGGCCATCCTTGACACAGAGAGGTGTCAGCTGTTTGGTCTGTGAGTGAAGGAACATCTCACTTTCTTCTCATCTGCTGGCACATGGCCTGGCACAGAGTAAGCATTTGATAACTATTTTGGAAGTGAGTTGAGGACTTGCAAATGTGAATTGAGAAACCTGTGGCTGAATACCACGTGGCAAGTGACATTAAGAGGTAGCTCCTGCCTCCGGGGAATTAAGCAGCTTGCAGCATTGTATACAAATGTGGTACAGCATTGAAGTGTTGTATCCGTGCAGTGGGAGTTGTTTGTTGAGAGCCTACTACGCATCCAGCACCATCCTCTACAGGATCGGAGTGCAGCTTTGGCAGCTAGACCTTGGCTTTGAATCCAGGTTCTGACACTAACTAGTTTTGGAAACTTGGACAAGTTACTTAATCTGTCTGTGCCTGGGGGCTAGACATCTCCACAGTAAGGAGTAAGAAGCCAAGATTCAGAGTGATCCATTTATTTTCTCAGGGTCATAGTAGTAGGAAGAGGGGGCTCTGGAGTCTGAACCATTATTTCCTATTATTTCCAAGGACTTGTGAAGAGCCCTCTGTGGTGCTGGATGAATAGGGACAGAAAGACTGGGAGGAGGGTGGAAGGGCAGGGGGTTGCTTCCCCTCTCTCATTTTCCAAGGGTGTTACTCTTCTGAGTGAGGAGATTGTCTGTCTTCCTCTTTGACAGGGAGAAGAAGTACCAGACAGTGTCCCGGTGTCTGGGGCAAAAGGCCATCTGGTGTCTCCATTTGTCTCGGAAAAACCAGGGCACGTTCCCAGGGCCCCACTAATGCTCCCTCCATGAAGGAGTGACTTCAGGCTGGTCAGCAGCTTTCAGAGATGATTGACACATGCAATTTCTCTTTTCCTGTCTGGTCGAGGTGTGAAGGGAAAATTGGATGTTGTTGAATAAATGAAAATGAAAATCCCTCCAAATTGATTCCTATGAAAACAAAATTGAGTTCCACAATTAAGCATCTTGTCTTTGCAGGGCATCTGAGGCCTCGGTCTTTCTAGGCTATGGACCCAGACATGGCTTTTTCACATGATCCCTTGCATGCTTGGAGCATGGTGATGGCTTTAGGGGTCTTAGGGCAGCTGTGCAATTGGTAACATACAAACCTAGAGAAACACAAAAAGAGATAGTTGGGGCTTCCCATCCCTAGTTCCTGGGTTCTTGAGATGGGTTAGGAAATTTATCCTTTCCTGCACTCCCTTTGGGGCCCCTCAGGGGCATAACTACATGCTCCATCTAGCTTGTGTGCAGAAGGGACTTGGGCTCTGTTCCCTCTGCCTCCTTCACTAGGAGAGTCAACCTCTTGATTTCACCCAACATCATTACACTTTCCAGTCCATTGCCTGGAGTGTTTCTCTAAGAACTTAGACTCCTGGAATATACTGGGCTTTTTACCTGGAGTTCATGGGTGGGACTAAGGGGGTCCATGAACTTGAATGGAGAAAAATGCTATCATTTTTTGGGGGGGGGTTGCATTTTTTGGTGGTAAAAACCACACAACATGAAATTTACCATTTTAACCAATTTAAAGTGTACAATTCAGGGGCATTAAGTGCATTCACAGTGTTGTGTAACAGTGTTGTATAATTCGATGGAAACTCTGTATCCATCAGTCTACTCTCCCTTTCCCTTCTCCTCCCTCCCCACCCCCAGCACTTTTCACCTAACCTTTACCAGAAATTTATTATGCCCCTCAAATGGGAATTTCAAAACAAACCGTAATAGCTTTAGCAGTACCTATAACTCTATCACAAATAAAAATCTTGGATATTTTCATACCACATTACAATGTTACAGGTTTCTTGAAAGTCTTTTATGGCAGGAGTTGACAGATTTATGTTTTAAATATGCTTGATGCTATGACCCATATGGTTGCTGTCTCAACATTCAACTGGCCCTTTAGCATGAAAGTAGCCACAGACAGGATATAAACAAATGGGAGTGGGTGTGTTTCAATATAACTTTAGTTATAAAAAAAATCAGTGATAGGCCAGACTTGATCTGTGGGCCATAGTTTGCTCATTTCTGCTTTATGCTCATCTCCTTCTCAAAGTTAACTGTGGTTATTAGATTATCACTGGATATTATTTAATGTGTCAATGAAAAAGTCCATATATACAGCTCTATTATAAATCTCTGATACCTGTATTCTAACCTAACTTCCCTTGATCATTCAATGTATATTGTTTGTGCTTTATAAATGTTTAAAATGATATTTAGGTCTCATCTGACTTCTAAAGAAGTTCATTATACAAACAAGCTAGGAAGCCCTAAATCCTTGACCAGTCCTCTGGGCAATGCTAGTCTGTACCGTGTTGCAGAAAATGCCTTTCTACCTTCTCCTTGCATACCTCTGATGACAGAGTGCTGTCTACTTCCCAGGTAAATTCTTTTGGGGTGCAGCTCTGACTCTAAGAATATTCTTTCTCTTGTTGAGCCCACATATGTCTCTTTTTTACATGTAGGTCTTGTTTTCTCCCTTCTTTAAAGCTATAAGGACAATTTATATTCCTCTTCTACACAATACTTGCAGGCAGCACTCTACTCACTTCCCAAATCTCCTTTCTTTTAGATCAAGAGTCAGCAAACTTTTCTTAGAAAGAGCCAGATGCTAATTATTTTAGGCTTCTAGGTCATGGTGTCTACATCTTAACTACTCAACTCTTCTATAGTGTGAAAGCAGCCATAGACAATGTGCAAAAAAATGAATGTGGCTGTGTCCCAATTAAACTTTAGTTGCCAACTCTTGCTTTAAATTAAAACCTCCCTGGTTCCGAGTCCTCTTGATATGTTGGCCATCTTCCCTCTGAACACATACTGCGTATCTGTCATCCACCCATCTAACTAACCATCCTCCTACCTGTCCATCCACCCATCTGTCCATGGATGATCCATCCATCCATATACAAGGGAAAGAGTCATTTGGTTTATTTATCAATAATTTATAATTACCAACCACAGTAGATCTACAAGAGAATAAGCAGGGTATTACAGAATAATGGTAGGTGGGATAACTGCTTAGATGGTGTGGTCAGATTATTTTTCTGAAAAAGTGACATCTTAGCCTAGAAGTAAAGAATGAAAAACATACAGCTATGTAAAGGTTGGGAGTGGAGCGTTTCAACAGAGGGTGGAATATATGGGGATCCTGGCACAGGAAAGTGTGCCTATAGGCTGAAAGGAGAAATAGGTGGTTGGGTATATTAACTATCCATTGCTATGTAACAAATTATCCCCCAACACTTGGTGACTTAAAACATCTGTTATCACACAATTTCTAAGGTTCAGAAATCCAGGTGCAGCTTAGCTGGTGCCTTTGCTTCAGGGTCTCCTACAGGTTGCAATCAAAATGTGTCATCTAGAGCAGCTATCATCTGAAGGCTCTACTTAGAAGGGTCAGCTTTTAAGCTCTCGTGCCTTTGCTGTCTTCTTTTCATTAGAAGCAGGTCTGGGTGTCCATCTCATACTCCAGGAGAGGGGACCACCCAAAGGCATGAATGCCAGGAAGAAGAGATCACGAGGGACCACCTTAGAAGCTGCCTACTACAGCAGAGTATAGAGGGCAGTGGGAGACTGAGGCAAGGACCAGTCTTGGAGAGACTTCAAAGCTGTAGCCAGCACTCAGAGGTTATCCTAATGACCACAGAAAGCTCCAGAGAGGTTTTAAGCAGGGAGTCACATGATCAGCTATGTGTTTGGTAAAGATCATTTAGTCTTCTGTGTGGAGAATGGATTGAAGAGGCAAAGAGAGAAAGTGAGGGCAACCAGTGGGAGGCTATTGAGGTCATCTGGGGAAGAAATAATGATGACTTAGACCAGGGTGGTGGCAGTGGGGTGAAGGGAAGAGAAAGGGTGTCAGTTGTATTTTAGAGGTAGAGCCTGGCATATGTTCGAATGACCTGTGTGTGAGGGAGTACTCAGGAGTCCTCCGCTGCCTCCCACTCCCTTTGCCCCCTACTCCTTCTCCCTTCAATAGCAACCCTGCCCACCATCTCCCTAGGCTTCCATGGGTTGTAGATCTGCTGTCCATAAGCCAGACATTGACGCAAGAGAACAAAGACCGGGCTAATGCTGTAAATCCTGGATCTAATTTATTTGTTATTTTCACTCATTTGAAATGCACCTGTTACCCCAAAGGCCTTTGAATGCTATCAACAGCAACTACAGAATCAAAGACAAATTGGAACTTTTTGGAAAAACCCTCAGTTGTTCAAAGGGGAAACAAACAGGGAAAAAAATGTTATTTTTTTTTTCTTCCTTAGATAACTTATTGGCATAGTCTCATGAAAGACCCTTAGGAACAAGATTTGAGGATGTTTGCCTTTCCTTTCCTCTTGATTCCATTTTCTTCGTTTGCTCAATATATTCAAATGGCCCTGACATTTCATTGCAGGGTTTCAAAAACATCAAAGTGCCTCATTCCTTTAGGCTAGGATTGTCCACCGCTTATCTCATGGGCTGCAAGGTCCATTTGCAAATCATCCCTCATGTGGTGGTGGCGGCAGTTCTGATGTCACCTGGTGGAGTGTTGGGTTCAGCACCTTTTGGTCAGCAGCTGGGGGCAGTCCATGAAATTTCATTATTCATGGTGTGTGTCAAGACTCACTGTATCTTTCAGTGATGATATTGAAGGTGGTATTGATACCTTCCTTAAGAGGGACTCAAGGGCATAAGGGAATCACAAATTTCTAATTTTTTGTTCTCCCTTTTTTTTCCCTGGTTCCCTATACAAATGAATGTGACTCAGTGAAAGCAGAGTGTCTCTCATAGATTGGCAGCTGGAGAAGAAAGGGTTATATAGGGTCAGAACTGCAGGGTGCCGAGTTAGGTCTGAAAGACTCTGGGAGGATGAGGGTCAAGTCCCAGCAGGGATGGTGACTCCCAGTTCTGTTTGGGTATCTGTAGGTCTGGTCCAGGAGGTGAGGTGAGACCCCTGGGAAGATGACATATAGCAGCTAGGATGATCTTTGAATCCAAAGCAAATCGCATTGATGCCTTCTCTGTGTGATCCCACTGTCCATAAAATAACATCCACATCCTCTCCATGGCTGCAATGTGCCTATCTCTTCTGGTTGCTGCCTGTTTCCCAAGCAGGCTTTGTTCGCCCTGCCATTCCCTGTGGCTCTAACACTCGCCATCTTCCTTCAGTGGCCCAAGGTCAGTCCTGCCTTCAGGCCGTTTCCCAGCTACTCACAGTGTCTTCAGGGCATATACTGATGTCTTCTTCAGGGCAGTCACATCTCCTCTCCCAGGCTGCCACCTCAACCAAACCAACCAAGACCTTCCCATCTAAATAAGGTCTCTCATACGTCTCTTTCTTACATACCCCTGTTTTATTGTTGCCCTCATCACTGCATAAAATAATCCTGCAAGTGTATTTGTTGGTTAGGTGAACATCTGTTCTTTTTTTACCTAAATTAATACAAACATCTACATCACTTCGTGTGATGTAGTAGCTGTTCATTAAATATTTAATGAAAGAAAGTAATTTTTTAAAAAACAAGGAAAGCATAAGCTCCTTTAAGTCAGGAACTCACTTTTTTTTTTAAATTAACAGATAATGTATTATTTGCTTCAAGGGTACGGGTCTGTGAATCATCAGTCTTATATAATCAGAAACTCACTCTTTTTCATCCCATGTGTCCACTGCCTAAAATAGGGTCTGGGATATGGTAAACTCTCAGAAAATGTATCAAGTGTCTTAATTCTAGAAGGAATTCATGCCCCTTTTGTTGATGAAAGACCCCAGCCAACAACAGACTGTATTGCATTGAGGAGACAGGACTCAGCTCGGGTCTCAGGGCAGAACTGGGCGCTGGAAGAGAAACAGAATGGGGTGGGCAGAAACCAAGTCACCCGGATCAGGTATAACCTGAGAGATCTAAGGGAGGCTGAATTTCAGCATATTCTATCCCAGATGGTCCTAAAACTTAGGTAGAAGGCAGTGAAACTAGACCCAGATCCCATCTAGTTGCCATGTCCATTGGCTAATGGATTGAGGTGAGTGAAACCATAGAAAGAAGGTTGAGGTAGGCACACTATTCTGCTACTTAGTAGCTGTGTGGCCTTGGGCTGGTTTATTGGCATCTCTGTGCCTTAGTTTTCTTTCTTTTCTTTTCTTTTCTTTTCTTTTCTTTTCTTTTCTTTTCTTTTCTTTTCTTT
>PITA01016169.1:0-47477 GCA_004023965.1 Spilogale gracilis | reverse complement strand
TTCTACCTTTTTGCCGATGTTCTTTGTCTCTCGTGGCGGTCCAGAAGTGGGAAATATCACATTTCAGGCTGGTTTCATGGGTGTTCACGGTGGTCTTGTAGTGGTTTTTTTGTTGAAATTCAGCTCTCTTCAGGGAACTCCCTGAAATGCGGTCACCTGGCCTTCCGCCATCTTGACCCTCTCCTACGTGTAGATTTTCAACTCTGCAGGGGAGTTGGTGTCCCTAACTCCCATGTTGTTCAAGAAGCAACTGTCATCACTTTTTTATTAATAAAAAATAGAATGGCAAAAGCAGCAGAAACATTTGATGTTCCAAAATGAGACAACTATAAGACAGGACTCAAGTAAGCTTGTATGTAAAAATAATTCTTTATTATTTTATGTAATTGAACAACAAAACAGGCTTGTCTGAAAGCACTGGGTCTGTCTTCCAAAGTCTTTCCAAGTCACAATTCTACATACTACAATGAAATACGTTTAATAACTGCAATCTGTCATGAACTGCAAGTTTTTATATTCCTAAATAATGAACTTAACTACTGTAACAATGATCTAAATACACGTGCTGTTAAAAAAAGCTGTAAACATACTCTGAATTGTTTCCTTTACCTGCGAGATAATATTAAAAAGAGAGTCCACAACCGCTTCATTCCTTAAGAACCAAAATACTAAACATAATAAATAAATATGCAACCTGGAGGTCTGGTAAAGTATCTAGAACACCGAATATAATAAACCAGTGTATTAAAAATCCAGCATTTCAGTAATAAAACTTCTTCATCTCAATAGTTAGATTTATTGCTACTATAAATAAGCTTCGTATTAAGGCACTGGCCAATACAGATTCAAAACAAAGAGACTAAGCGCTGAAACCTTTTTTCTTTCATTCTGATATCATTGCGATATTGCCGATTTTAAATGTTCAGTTTTTGTATAGTAGTAGACACATCGTTGAACATACTATCTGAATATAGTTAAATAATTTATATAACACCTTATTAAAGTACATGATACTTGAATGAGGAAATAGACAAAATCACATCAAGATGGACATAAGGACTAAATCCAAGAAAGAGGATAATCTGTAAGGAAAAAAAAAGAATTCTACTCTAGAGACAATGATATGAGCAGATCTTAGCCAAGTCATTTAACTTCTCTAAGCCTCACTTTCTCCCATCAGTAAAATGTCAATACTAGCCGCTCTTCAAGTTCCTAATAAGGCTGTTGTGGAATCACCTGAGAGGACATAAAAACAACTGGTCAACTGTGCAACACAGAACAAACTGAACAGATAAATGGCATTGTCATAGGTGGAAATATATCAAATTTCTGCCCTCTCCCTAACAAAGTTATGACCCGCTCCTCCTGCACCTGCTCGAGAACTCCCAGTTTTATAGTCAATTAGATTACTGCCAAATGAATGAAGCAAAAATTGAGGCAAAGTGAAAATCTCTAAATTCTAGGTTGCAGGATTTTATAAAAATTTGCCACTGGGGCGCCTGGGTGGCTCAGTTGGTTAAGCGACTGCCTTCAGCTCAGGTCATGATCCCGGAGACCGGGGATCGAGCCCCACATCGGGCTCCCTGCTCAGCGGGAAGCCTGCTTCTCCCTCTCTCACTCCCCCTGCTTGTGTTCCCTCTCTGGCTGTGTTTCTCTCTGTCAAATAATTAAAATCTTAAAAAAAAAAAAAATTTGCCATAAGTGGAGAACTGCACTGTTTTGGGGGCCCAGGCTACTTCTTGACTCTGCCCAACAGTAATGAGGGGTTTCTGGCCTCTCCTCACTTCGTGTCCTCTGCAGAGCCCTTTGTCTCCCTTGCCATCTGCTGCTGTGCAGGGGGCATAATTCCATTATTTGTATTATACCTTGTAACAGCATAAAAGAGTTTAAAGAGTATTAAAGAAGCACAGCTGAGGTCAGTCCCAGGTGCATTACTCATCTTGGCACAAGTATGAATGGTTCAGTAATCCCCACCAGGCCTCCTGAACTCAGTCCCCAACTCCTTCCTCTGAGTATAAAATGGTTCAAGGTCAACTTTTTCCAAGCTATGTTCTGAAGAATACCAGTTGGGTGCAATGTTAACAGGCAAAAAATTTGTATTTGTATTAAGTAAGTGTGGGATATGCAGGGGGGGAATAAGCTTATGTACTTAGAATTTCTCTGTCTTTAATGTACTAACTATATATTCTAAAGAGGAAGGGAGGATAAACATTTCCCAGATTCATCGACCACAGAATCTCTTTTTTCTCCCCACGAAGTACCTAGAGAGGGCTAACAGCTCTTAGAATACTCTTTGGGAAATGCTATTCTAGCTAATTCACCTGGGCTTTAAACATTTCAGGGCTATGTCTGGCAACAGTGACCATTTTGACTTCCAGAAGAGGAGAATCATTTGACTTACGAGGTCAACTACCAGGATAACCTGAATTCCACTTTGTAAGTATCCTGCCCAAAGTAACTAAGAACTAAATTTCCTTTAAAACATGCTGAGGAATTAAAAGAATTTATTCTCAAATTAATGAGAATTATAATATTTTAAATGAAATCCTTAATTCTCCCCCAAATATTAAAAATACAAAGATTTAATCTAGGTCTTAAAACCTAGAATCACAATTACTTGGAGGACAGGAGAGCATTTTCACAACCTCACCATAATTAACACTATTAGTAAGTGGTAACAGTGGTGGTGGTGGTGGTGGTAGGAATATTGGCTAAGCATCTGTTTTGTGGCTTAATCCTCATATCCATGTGATAAATTTAGGACCTACTATTAAATTTATTTTAAAGATACATACACTGAGATTTAGAGAGATTAGCTGACTTGCCAAGAATCACACAAGTAGTAAGGGCAGAATGTTGGACTCATATATGACCCCTCACCTCATGCTCTTAACTGCTACATAATACCATCTTATATTTTAATGACAAAACAAAAGCATTTAAGTCACATGCTGGTTGTTAAATGGGAAAATTAGAGTATATTTATATAAATCCAGCTTGATTGAAATTTAGTTTTAGATTTCCTCTTGAGCAAACTCTATTCCCTAAAGAAGATACTTTAAGTTTGGTGGGGGGGTTTTTAAGCAAAGAGAAACAGATTGTTATCTACCAGTGACAGGTTTATATATGGGAAGCATTTTAAAAATCTGCATCCAAGGTGAAGACATTATCTGTAGTTTCTGCCATGACAGCAAAACGTTGATACTCAGCAACTCGTTTCTCAAAGAAATTTGTTTTCCCTTCTAAAGAAATGTTTTCCATAAAATCAAAGGGATTTTCTGCCTGAAAAACCTAAAAAGAAAAGACATCTTATTAGACATCCTGAAAAAGCCAAATCACATCCACAAAATGAACAACAGATAACTAACAAGCTCAGGTCTCCTAGCACCTGTCTAGTCACCTGTAGGAGCCATGATTCCAGAAGGTCAGAGGCATTCAAGACTGATAAATTATAAGACAACAGAGATCAGCTACTAACCTTAAGAAACTATACCAGCATCTCTGGTATTTTAAGAAGTAGAAAGAAGACATATATTATTGCAGAAATGAAGGATTTAATACCAATCAAACTAAAATGCTTTTGCAGCTTGAAAGATCCAATACACCATAGACATTACAGATCTTTTCCCAGGTATAACCATTAGGTGGTCAAATAGACATGACACTCAAAATATTGAATTACCAACAATTCACTTAACATGTTTCTTAGTTCATAAGAGACAATTAACACATTGATGTTAAGGGACCATGATGAGAAAAGCTACCCATAGACATCTCCAAACAAAAAGCGGAATATATGTTAATAAGAAGCTTTGCTGCTACTTCTGAATTCAAGGAGCTGACTTGGCGATACAGCTTGATGAAAAACTGTGAAACATTTCAGTGATCCATGAGGGGCAATAAAATAGGATCTTTAAATTTAGGAGTATTCCAGCAGGGATTATGAACACCACAAATAACAATATATTTAAATAACCCAATTAAAAATGGGTAAAGGGTCTAAATAGACAAATAGACTTTTCTCTAAAGAAGGCATACAAAGGCCAAGAAACTCATGAAAAAATATTCAAAATCATTACTCATTAGCGAGTTGCGAATCAAGACTATAATGAGATACTATTTCACAACCACTAGGATGGCTAAATAAAAAAGACTTATCACAGGTGTTGGTGAAGATGTGGAGAAACTGAACCCCTCATACACTACTGAATGTAAAATGGTACAGCTGCCTTGAAAAACAGCTTGGCAGTTTCTCTAATAATTAAAAACAGTTACCACAGAATATAGCAATTTTACTTGTAGTTATATATCCCAAAGAAATAAAAACATCTGGCCAAAACTTCTAAGCAAATGTTCATATTTGCATTATTCATAATGGGCAAAACTACTGAAATGTCCATCAGCTGATAAATGGATAATAAAATTTGGTGTAGTCATACAATTCCTATAAAAAGGAATAAAGTACTGATACACGCGACAGCATGAATGAACCCTGAAAACATACTTAGGAAAAAAGCCAGCCACAAGAGACTATATATTGTATGATTCCATTTATATGAAATGGAATATATAGAATAGGCAAAACTAAAGAGACAAATTAGATTAGTGGTGCCTGGGGTTAGGTGGGGATGGGGGAAAGAAAGGAAAGTGACCGATGGCTAATGCATACAGTTTCTTTGTGGGGTGCCAAAAATACTCTAAAACAGATTATTGTGATAGTTGTACAACTCTGTGAATATTCTAAAAACCACTGAAATTAACATTTGGTTTTTTTCTCCAAAGATTTTATTTATTTGACAGAGAGAAGCACAATAAGAGAGGGAACACAAGCAGGAGAAATGAGAAAGGGAGAAGCAGGCTTCCTGCCGAGCAGGGAGCCTGATGCGGTGCTCGATCCCAGGATTCCAGGATCATGACCTGAGCCGAAGGCAGAGGCTTAACGACTGAGTCACCCAGGCGCTCCATGAAATGTACATTTTTTAACAGGTAAGTTGCATATTCTGTGACTTTTATCTTAATAAAATGCTTAATATCTTAATAAAATACTATATATACTATATATATCTTAATAAATATATATTATATATTTATATATAATATATTATATATTATCTTAATAAAATGCTTATTTTATTATACATATATATATATGTATAGTATTTTATTAAGAGACATTGCCTGTCAGAAACAATGTGTTAAGAGGAAATGAAAATTTGAACTAGGAAGATATAGTGAAAAAAGCACTAAACCAATAGGTATAGATTTACTGGATTTTAAAACTGGAGCCTTCCAAAAAACCTAATTTAAATCATCCATGGTAAGGTGCCTGGGTGGCTCAGTCATTAAGTGTCTGCCTTTGGCTCAGGTGATGATCCCAGGGTCCTGATATTCGAGCCCTGCAACAAGCTCCCTGCTCAGCAGAAAGCCTGCTTCTCCCCCTCCCACTCCTCCTGCTTGTGTTCCCTCTCTTGCTGTCTCTCTCTCTGTCAAATAAATAAATAAAATATTTTTTAAAAATTAAAAAAATAAATCAAACATGGCCTGGACAAGGTAACTAAGATCAAGTTAAATTAAGTGCCTGTATTTTTCATATAACTTGAATAATTCCTAAAATTTGTATGGAACCACAAAAGGCCCTGAAGAGCTAAAGCAATCTTGATAAAGAAAAGCTGGAAGTATCATAATTTCAGATTTCAAGACACACTAGAAAGCTATAATCATCAAAACAATATGGTATTGGCACAAAAAATAGACAATTTGATCAATACTACAGGAAAGAGTTAAGAAATAAACCCATGTTTATATGCTCAATTAATCTGTGACAAAGGAGACAAGAATATATATTGAGGAAAAGATAGTCTTTTCAATAAATAGTGCTGGGAAAACTGGACAGCTGTATGCAAAAGAATGAAACTGAACTACTTTCCTTCACCAAACACAAAAATGAACTCAAAATGAATGAAAGGCCTAATGTGAGACCTGAAACCATAAAACTCCTAAAAAAAAAAAAAAAAGGGCAGTAATGTCTTGGAATGTGGGAACATATAGATGAATATATCTCCTCAGGCAAGGGAAACAAAAGCAGGCAATAATCTATTGAGGCTACAGCAAAGGAGACCATCAATCAATAAAACAAAAAGGCAACCTACAGAATGGGAGAAAATATTTGCAAATATTTTATACATTTGATATATTCAATAAGGGTAAATATCCAAAACACCTAAAAACTATACACAACAACACAACACCAAAACAACAAATCATCTGATTTAAAAAATGGCGAGAGGGGGTTATAATGGGCAGAGAAGCTAGACAGTTTTCCAAAGAAGTTATCAGATGGTCAACTGACACTTGAAAAAATGCTCATCACTAATCATCAAGGAAATGCAAAACAAAATGACAATGAGATATCACCTCACACCTGTCAGAATATCTAGTACCAAAAAGATAAGAAATAGGGGCACCTGGGTGGCTCAGTTGGTTAAGAGTCTGCCTTCAGCTCAGTCATGATTCCAGGGTCCTGGGATGGAGCCCCACAACAGGCTCCCTGCTCAGCAGGGAGTCTGCTTTTCTTTCTTGGTCTGTCCCTCCCCAGCGCCCCCCCTCCAACTTCCTGCTCATGCTCTCTCACTCACATGCTCTCTCTCCAATAATTAAATAAAATATTTTTCTAAAAAAATACAAGAAATAACAAGCATTCGTGTGGATGTGGAGAAAAGAGAACCCTCATGCATTGTAGCTGGAGAATGTAAAACTGTTGCAGCAACTGTGGAAAACCATATGGAGGTTCCTTGAAAACTTAAAAACAAAAATACCATATGATCCAGTAATTCCACTACTGAGTATTTACCCAAAGAAAACAAAAACACAAATTTGAAAAGATATATGCACCCCTAAGTTTATTGTAGCATTATTTACAACAGCAGTAGATGTGTGAATCTATCCCAAGTGTCCATCAACAGAAGAACAGATAAAGAAGGTATGTTTGTACACACACACACACACACACACACACACACGCACACAGAAATATTACTTAGTATAAAAAGGAATGAGATCCGGGCTCCTGCGTGGCTCAGTTGGTTAAGTGTCTGCCTTCAGATTAGGTTATGATTCCCAGGTCCTGGGATTGAGACCCACGCTTGGGCTCCCTGATTAGTGGGGAATTGGTCCTCCCACTCCCTCTGCCCTTCCCCCACCCACTCATACTCTCTTCCTCATGCTCTCTTTCAAATAAATAAAATCTTAAAAAAAAATGAATGAGATCCTGCAACCTGTGACAACATGCATGGATCTGGAGGGAATTATCATAAGTGAAATAAGTCAGAGAAAGGAAATACTGTATGATTTCATTTCTCTGTGGAATCTAAGAAGAACAAAACATATGAACAAACAAAAAACCAGAAACAGACTCATAAATGCAGAGAACAAACTGGTGACTGCCAGAGAGGTGGAGGGGGGAGAATGGGTGAAATATGTAAAGGGAATTAAAGGTACAACCTTCCAGTTATAAAATAAGCCAGTCCTGGAGATGAAAAGCACAACATAGGGAATAAGGTCAATAATACTGTATTAACACTGTATGGTGACAAGTGGTAACCATGCTTATTGTGGGGAGTACTGGGTAATGTATAGAACTGCCAGTCAGTTGCACACCTGAAACTAATATCACACTGTATGTCAACTACATTTAATAATACCAAAAAACAAATTAAGTGTTTTGTTTTTGACACACAGAAGTACTCAAATATTTGTTGACTAATCCCAAACTAAAAGAGAAGTTGAAAACATTAATATGGCTCCTACTTAGAATTCTGTATAAATTACAACCATTTGCTAATTTAATCTCTTATTTTGCCAAAAACTATCATTATAGGAACAATTCTTTTTCTAGTTCCTTGAGTTCGAAGTGTAGTTCACATATTTTAAACTATCTTGTTTTCTTAATATAACACATTCAAGGCTATAGCTTTTCCTTTGAGAATCTATTTGGGTGCATTCTACAAGTTTTGATATATAGTAACTCTATCATTTAGTTCATATTTTCTATTACTTTATATTTTCATTTTAATCTCATTTTAAAGGATATCTTCTCAATTTCTTTTGTCTTTTTTTAAAAATTGTAAGTAGACAGAATTTTTTGGCTATCTGTCTACTTTTACTGCATTAAAATCTAAAAGGTCTATATAATTTCTACTTTGGGGAATGTATTGAGATATGTTGAAGGCATATGGAAAAATGATGTTTCATACTATGTTTAGATTTTCTTCTGTAGGCAGGATTTTTATAGACCTACAGTGAGCAAGTACCCAGAGGGAAAATTAGGCCCAGGAGCCCACAGTATTTTAAAAGCAGGAGAACATGGATGTAAGAGTGTGAGATCTGGTGGTCGCTTAAAGGCCAATGAGTTCACTTTAAGGCTCAAGAGAGGAAATTAATTTTTCTGGAACAAATATATTGGTATAACTTAGGAACAAACACAATTTTTGAAAATATACAGTTTATAAATTTATCATATTAATGCAATTATAATATTGACTTTCCCATTCATTATCAGTAAACACAGAATTTTATAACTAAAATAATCAACTATAGTTCATCTTACAAAAACCTTTGTCCTATCGGACTCTTTCATGAGGGTATTTCTGTAGTTACCAGATATAAATGCATTACTGAGAAAGGTTAATGATTACTCCAGCATCACGGATTTCATGAGGCTTCTCATTAAATACAATTTAAACTTATATTTCCATGCTAAGAAGTTAAACCTATAATTTCTAATTACCATCGTATATATGGTATATAATCAAGTTCTATGAATATTCCAATTATGGTGAATACAACATGACCGCTTACTATGCATTTACTGTATGACTGATACTATTTGAAGTGCTTTAAGTACACCAACTCATCAACAATCCTTTGTGTATTGTTGTTATCATCTCCCTTTCATGGATGAGGAAATGGGGATAAGAGGTTAAGCAACTTGCTTGAGGTCATATAGCTAGAAAGTGGCAGAACCAGGCTTGGAGGGGCACCTGAATGGCTCAGTCGTTAAGCATCTGCCTTCAGCTCAGGTTATGATCCTGGAATCCCGGAATCAAGCCCCACATCAGGCTCCCTGCTCAGGGGGAAGCCTGCTTCTCTCTCTCTCACTCCCCCTGCTTGTGTTCCCTCTCTAGCTGTGTTTCTCTCTGTCAAATAAATAAAATAAAATCTTAAAAAAAAAAAAAAAGAACCAGGACTGGAACTCAGACAGGCTGCAGCCTCCATCTGTGATGTGAGAAGCATACCACTTTATGAAATTCAGGTGTATTATCTGATAAACAAAATGAAAAATAAAAGACAACTGAGTTCAAAGGGTCAAATTATGACAGTTAATGCCTTCCTATTAACCACTCATATTTAAAAGTTCAGGGGTGTGTAGGTGGCTGAGTTGGTTAAGCATCTGACCCTTTCAGCTCAGGATTGCGATCTCAGGGTTACGAGATGGAACCTGTGTGGGGCTCCATGCTCAGCTTGGAGTCTGCTTAAGATTCTTTCCCTCTTCTTCTGCCCCTCCCCACCAAGCTCTCTCTCAAATAAGTAAATCTTTTTTAAAAAATAAAAAAATAAAAGTATTAATTCCTAATGGACTAATCTCACTAAACAAATAAAAGGTAAACAGGCCTTAAAAGAAACACTAATGTGGAGCACCTGAATGGCTCAGTTGATTAAGAGGCAGACTCTTGATTTCAGCTTAGGTCATGCTCTCAGGGTCCTGGGACTGAGCCCCATGGCAGCCTCCATGCTCATCAGGGAGTCTGCTTGAGGATTCTCTCTCTGTCCCTCTTCCTCTGCTCTTCCCCACACTCTCACTAAAATAAATAAATCTTTAAAAAAATATTAACATAAAAATTACAACATTGACCCATGGGGATTTATGAGGATAAACATATATATGCATGAATTCAATCTACTTAATGATAACCCTATTAAATACCTACAATTATTACAAGTAATTTACTGAGCTCATTAATTCTAAGATCAGCCTCCTACTTCCATTATGAATTTCAAGTTCCAAAGGATTTCACAGGACCAATTTGTTCATGCAAAACAAGGCTGTCACACACATTTTCAAAGTAGACTGGTATGTTACAAATGCTTTCAATGAAATATAGTATTTTAGTGGCTTTACCTGGTATAACATTTTAGCTAGTAGTAATACATTTTTAAATACCTTACCTTTGAGAATCCAAGTTCCACAAGTAATCTGTCAGCTACAAACTCAATATACTGTTTCATCAAAACACAATTCATTCCAATTAGGCCAACTGGCAGGGCTTCTGTTAAAAACTCCTGAGATGTGAACAAAAACAGAATAAAATATAGAGATAGAATAAATACATATTTTCCAAATAAAAACAGGGTTTTAGTTTTTTAATCGTCTAAGTCCCTGAGGAAAGTATACTAAGGTAAATTCTTTCAACACGGCAATTTGTTTAAAATGTTGGGGGTATTACTAGTCACAGTATTTCATATTCTCAAACAGCCTAAATAAATTGAAACTATCAAATTACTGGTATTTTACAGAGTAGCATTATAGGACCTTATTCATAGTCTTTCTCCATTAAAAACATGAGATATTTTTCTCTGAAATATCTGGAAAATGATTCACCAAAGATGATCACTGTAGGGAACATGATTATGGAAGGGAACTGGGAAAGACAGAAACATACTTAACGAAGAAAATGAGAAAAAATAAAAATGGATGTGGGAGTCAGGAGATAAACTCCAACTATATTGAAAGACAATGATGAAGTGTTAATAGGGGAAAATAAACATATTAGAGTGCCTGGGTGGCTCAGTCAGTCAAGTGCCTGCCTTAAACTCAGGTCATGATCCCAGGATCCTGGGATCGAGTCCCGAATTGAGTCCCACATCAGGCTCCCTCCTCACTGGGGAGTCTGCTTCTCCCACTGCCCCACTATCCAACTTGTGCTCTCTCTCCCTCACTCTCTCGGTCAAAAATAAATAAAATAAAATATTTATAAAAATTTTTTAAAAATTACCATTTGAATTTAATTCTCAAAATGATTAAAAATACCAAAATGCATTTTATGCATTTTCTTCTTCCCAATGTTAAAACCACAGCTATTGAACTATACAGTATTTTTTAAAGAGCTTAAAAATTTTATTTTACTAAATAAGTCAAGCAAAGAAAGACAATTATCATATGGTTTCACTCATATGTGGAACATAAGGAATAGTGTGGAGGACTGCAAGAGAAGGGAGGAAAAACTGGGAAGAAATCAGAGAGGGAGACAAACCATGAGAGACTCTGGACTCCAGGAAACAAATTGAGGGTTACAGAAGATGGGGGGGGGATGAGCTAATTGGGTGATGGGTATTAAGGAGGGCTTGTGTTGTGAGGAGCAATGGGTGTCATACTGAATGAATCATTGAACGCTACATCAAAAACTAATGATGTTAATGGTGTGATGTTCACTTATCCACTGTATGGTGGATAAGTGAACATAATAAATTTTTTAAAATTTATTTTACTTTTAAACTAATTCTTTCAAATGATTAAAAAAAAATCCTAAGTGGAACAACTAGGTCTTTGTAGTTAGGTTTTTCATTCTGTATATTAAGTTTTACTATTCACTAATTCATTGATTTACTAATTCTATAAACATTTGGTGCATACTTCAAACTAGATACCTTGCTTGGTTTTGAAAATACAAAACAAACAAGAAAGCACCATTGCCCTTTAGTAGCTGAAAATCTAAAAAAAAAAAAAAATTAAAGCTAAAATAATTCAAATAGTTTGCTATGGCACAGAATGTGACAAATCAATGAGACAGAAAAAAAATTCTGAAATAGATTTTAGTATATATAAAAGTTTAACATATAACATTTACTTACAAACCAACCCATAAACTGACATGATAATTGTATTACATCTGTTGGTACTGCCAGGTTGATTATATAAAATTACTGATACTTGCTTTGACCTACAAGTGGCAATTTCCTGAGTCAACTCAATATAATCATGGTACAAAGATAAGGGAAAAAGAGATGTGCTAATCATACAAGTTTCCCTGCTTACCTGCTCGATTTCAACGGCATTAACAATGATCTCCCTGACCCTTTCTTCTGAAGGCTTATTTACTAAATATTGAAACATCAGGCAAGCAAAATCACAGTGAAGCCCCTAAAGTAGAAGAAAAATGCCACTGTTAAAGAATGTTTAATCACCTATTTTCCCATTGTCATGTGTCAGGCATCATATTATAAAAGTAGGTTCTAGGAATGCCACACAGAATCTCTGGAAGCTAGAAGAGAGACAGTACCAGGAATTACTTTCCTTCAAATTTCGTTAAAATGCCAATTATAATAACTTATCATGGAAATTTTTCAGTGCCAGCAAATCTTAATTCATCAACATGAAAGATGAATTAATTAACAACAACAACAAATCTACAACCAAAGTCATTTTGGAAAGGAAAACAAAGCAAGGGCTGAAATGAAAATTCATTCATTTCTAAAGTCTAAAGAAACCTAAGAAATAGTTGGAAACAATAAGCGTTTAAAGGAAAGGTGAGGGTGCCTGGGTGGCTCAGTGGGTTAAAGCCTCTGCCTTCAGCTCAGGTCATGATCTCAGGGTCCCGGCTCTCTGCTCGGCAGGGAGCCTGCTTCCTCCTCTCTCTCTGCCTGCCTCTCTGCCTACCTGTGATCTATCTCTCTGTCAAATAAATAAATAAAATCTTAAAAAAAAAAAAAAAGGAAAGGTGAAACTCAGGGAGATTTCAAAAGACACCATTTTTATTCAATAAGAATGGCTCAAGATAAAAATAAATTCAGTGCAAAGAAAATGGACAGAATTAAGAATGCCATTTGAAGCTTTACAAAGCAGAAATGACACTGCAGACAACCAAAGAAAAAAATAAGCTCATGAAATACCTTGAGAACAGAATGGTTATGCAAATTCAAGAAATAGGATAGAGCTTTAAATAATTAGAGAACAAAGCAAGGAGATCCAATGTACAATAATCAGGATTCCAAAACACACAACAGATGGTATAAAGCTGAAAACAACAGAAGTAATTGCAAAAAGTCAAAACAGAAAAAGAGGCCAGAGACAGATAAAGATGATGCAATGCCAAACAAAATTAAGCTAGAGACTATAAAATTAAGCAAGACAGAGTCAATGAACACTTCTAAACTACAAAGAAACAGAAATAATTTTGTAAGCCACCATGGGTGAGGAGGATGACGGAATGTGCACTTTAAAGGGTTATATCAGAGTATGTTTGGCTTTTTCTAAATAAAGCAACAAAAACCAAAAACAAATGAAGGATAAGACTCAAATGAAAGGTTGTTATTCCAAGGATTATTTTCCTATTTATCATTCCCAGAAGAAACCATCAGAAAAAAAAAAACAAAAAAAACCTCTTTGAGCGGTTAATCTTAGAAGATTTGTTAGGCAAATATTTTTCCCAGACTGGACTCAAGAGGATACTTCAAATTACCAAAGGCTGAATTTCAAATAAACCATGAAAGCTGTTAAAGAAAGCGTTGATTAGAACTGACAGCTAGCTACCTATTACAGAGATGAGTAAATCAAAGGTAGGCACTCATATGTTAAATCATTAAGTGAATAAAATTAATTTTGAGGTTTAAAGCAACTCCAATCAAAATCTCAATAGAATTGTTTTTGGTTAAAAGAATCTGAGACTGCAACTTAATTATCTGAACTAAAAAAAAAAGGATAAGTAATATGATAGAGGTGCCAATTATCACTACAATGGCAATTATATCACAATATATAAAGTACCAAATTAACATACTATACATCTTTTTTTTAAAAGATTTTATTTATTTATTTGATAGAGAGAGCGATCACAAGTAGGCAGAGAGACAGGCAGAGAGAGAGGAAGAAGCAGGCTCTCTGGCCTCGATCCCAGAACCCTGAGATCATGACCTGAGCCGAACGCAGAGGCTTTAACCCACTGAGCCACCCAGGCGACCTCACATGCTATATATCTTAAATTTGCACGATGTTATATGTCAAATGTATTTCAATTAAAAAATTAATCTGGAAGAATAAATGGGCAGAATCCTGTAAGAAGAGTTTTAATAGGAAAGTTATGAGATTTATCCTACTAGTTATCAAAACATATAAAAACTACAATAATTAAGTCTTTGGGGGCACCTGGGGGGCTCAGTTGGTTAAGCATCCTACTCTTGATTTTGGCTCAAGTCATGATCTCAGGGTTGTGAGATCAAGGCCCACGTCAGGCTCTGCGCAGGGCATGGAGCCTGCTTGAGATTCTCTTTCTCCCTTTCCCTCTCCTGCTCCTTAAAAAAAAAGTTTGTTTAGCATGAAATTTGACAGATAGGTTAATGAAAAGAAAAAATTGCCCCCAAACAGATGTTAGTACACTTAAAACCTTTAAGATATAATAAAGAAGACATCACAAGTCAATGGAGAAGGATGGATGACTTAGCAAAAAAAACTAGAGGGGCGCCTGGGTGGCTCAGTTGGTTAAGAGACTGCCTTCAACTCAGGTCATGATCCCGGAGACCCTGGATCGAGTCCCACATCGGGCTCCCTGCTCAGTGGGAAGCCTGCTTCTCCCTCTCTCACTCCCCCTGCTTGTGTTCCCCCTCTGGCTGTATTTCTCTCTGTCAAATAAATAAAAAATCTTAAAAAAAAAAAAAAAAGAACTAGAAAAGTTGCCGGAGTGTATGAAATAAAATTAAGTTAATTTCTAACATCCTATACTACATTTATACCAAATTCTGTACTTAAATACTAAACAAAGCCCAATTGTATTACAGAGTTAGATGTTATAAAGTCAAGAGAAAATATATGTGATTACTTAACTAATCTCTGGAAGTGGATCACATCAATTCCAGGTTTTTGTATGTTACAAGAAAAAACAAAATTAAAAAGCAAAGGACAGGGGCGCCTGGGTGGCTCAGTTGGTTGGGCAACTGCTTTCAGCTCAGGTCATGATCCTGGAGACCCGGGATCGAGTCCCACATCGGGCTTGCTGCTCGGTGGGAAGCCTGCTTCTCCCTCTCTGACTCCCCCTGCTTGTGTTCCCTCTCTGGCTGTGTTTCTCTCTGTCAAATAAACAAAATCTTTAAAAAAAAAAAAAAAAAAAGCAAAGGACAAACTGGGAAAATATTTGCAAAAATATGGCAAAAGTAATTTTTTATATTATATTCATACAATAAATAAAACAAATTCAATAAACAATGCTTACTGAAAGACCCTTATCATCACTATGCAGTGGGAATATATAGCAACAGAAATAGAAGGAAGAGACAAGAATGGTAAATACAGAAAAAAAACAACAACAAATGACTAATGTTATTATGGAAAAAAAAGTTCACTCTAAGCAGTAATCAAATAAATGCAAATAAAACCAATAATGAGAAACCATTATCCTTACCAACTTTGTCAAATATTTAAAACATAAATCCAAATTCTGGTGAGATTATGGTAAGAAAAAACATGTTCATATGTTGTGAGGTGGGGCTTTCTCTAAAATTTCTGGGAAGAAATCTAAAAATTAGTATGAATAACCTTCAAAATGAACATACGTTATAACATAGTAATTCTACTTCTAGGCCATCTAGCTTAGGAAAATAATATGAAATTGGGATAAAGCTCATACACAAAAGATAGTCATTTTACATTATAGCAAAAGAAATAAGCAAAAAACCTGGAAACAACCTAAATTTCCAAGTATAGAATAGTCAAATAAGTGATATATTGTTTCATTAGAATATTATATATCTAACAAAACTATTCTTTTTAAAAAAAACTACTCTTTCCAAAAAATGCTTGATTTCATAGAAAATGCTCACAATGTTCTGCTAAAAAAAACCTTCAGCTCATAAAAATATGAAAAAAGCAGAATATTTCAAATTATAAAATTATGTTTGTATATATTTACATAAGTTTAAATATAGAAAACTGAAAAGAAAAACAGTGAAATACTAAAAGTGGTTTTTCTCCATTAAGACTGAGTGATTTTATTCTCTTAATTCTCTATAATCACCACATATGACATTTATGATAAAAATTATTAGAAATTGAAAGGCATGGGCCTGAAACAACAAAAATTATACAAAACTTTTTATGACACTTATAAAGTATTTTCACACATACCAGTTCATTTTATTTCAACAAAACCCTGTCATGATTTGTAGTTGAAGAAACTGAGACTCAGAGAAGTTAGTGACTTGACAAGGTCACTTAGAATTAAGCTGAGGGGCCAGGATTAGTGTAGTCAATACATGTGAACTGATGGTGGTGATGGGCTAAACCCTGAGAAGAGGAAGAAAAGTAAGACAAGGTGCCTGTACACAGGAAGTCTTGAGTCCAGCAGAGGAGAGAAGTAAGAAGTACAGTACATGTTATGGACTCTAAGAGAGGGACAGATTCCCATTTCAAACGGATACATGGGAAAGAGTGGTTGATTCCATCTAATTGAGTCAGGGAAGTTTTGAGTTGCCACTTGTAAGAAAGTAATCAACAGATGAAAAAAAAATGGCAGGAAGATGGAAAGGGTATCGCAGGCAAAGGGAGCCAAGATTTAGTCGTTGGCTGGATGTGGCTGAGAAAGAAACAAATAATAATCTAAAATTACTTCCAGATTTCAAATTTGGATGATTGGATGTGACATCACTGAATGAGACAGGGAAAACAGAAGAACGAATTTGGGGAGAAAGATGATGAGTTTGATTTCTGAAATATTAGCTTTGAGATCTGTGGACCCTTCCAGGAGAAACTAACATGCACTTGAACACCTGGGTTTGGAGCTCGGGAAAAAACGTCTGTGCTCAAGTTTGGGTTGTTGATGAGCATGTAAATGGTTGCTGATCTCATGGAAATAGATAGGATCAGCCAGGAGGTCATGCACAGTGAAGGAGAGAGGGCAACGTTGGAACCCAAGATTTGAGGTGTTTAAGGATGAGCAGGGGAGACTGAGGAGGAACAGTAAGAGGCAAGAAAAAAAATACAATTCTTAAAAATCAATGAAGAAATTACTTCCTATTTTCTTTTAATTACCAGGATATCTGTGTCATCATCAGCATTTTCCAGGGGTAAGAAAAATAAATGAACACTAAATACGAATACAAATATAACTAGAAGATTATTTCATTCCTTACTTCATCTCTGCTGATGAGTTCATTGGAAAATGTTAGTCCAGGCATGAGACCTCTTTTCTTTAGCCAGAATATAGCAGCAAATGATCCTGAGAAGAAAATCCCTTCCACAGCAGCAAAAGCCACCACTCTTTCCCCTGGGAGACATAAATAGTTTTGTTTTTTGAAATACCATATCCTCTAGACATTTTCAAGCTCACATATATAAAATACACATATTTTTCCATATATATTTATACCAATACCACAACTACTTGGCCAAGAAACAGAATTAATAAATTAGTACCATGGCCAAGGGTCTTCAGAGGGGGAAATATGTTACCTCTACCTACTACAGCAGAAAGGTATGTAGGTATGTCTACTTCAAATCTTGTAACAGACATTGGACTCTTAGCAGTCTTTGTATCTGGACAAAGAAGATCTTTCCCTACTCAAAAAAAAAAAAAAAAAAGGTGATTTATCTGTGCACCACACATGCCTATGAGCGTAGTATATGCATATAAGTGTGTGCATGTATTAGAATAGAGAGAGAAGATAAGATTTTAAGACAAAGGTCTCCCTCTTTATGGTTGAGGGAGGGGAGGTTGCTAAGGTTTTTAGTTTTAGAATCCTAAGATATCTTACAGATTAGCAGTAAACATTTCAAAAAACATTGCCATGCAACTTCAATGAAAAAATATGAATCCGTCTAAAGACAATAACTGTATCCGTTGGATAAAATATCCCATCACATAAGCAAAAATACTATCTCTGCTAAATATATAAGGCCCAATTTCAAAGGTTACTCACTGTTAGGCAAGGACTGTGCAGAAGACCATCTCCTAAAAAGTTTATAATGGAATCACATCCACTGTCTCTAGGAGTTGATTATAAGTCTAACCCAAACAAATGTGACCACATTGCATATGCTCAAGAGAAATATTTATATCCATGTCTGTCTGGAGAGAAAAGTTTGGTCTCTAAGACTATAGAATAAAGGCAGCTGAGGGCTTGAACCAACTACAGGCTTATTTCATTAATAACTCCATAGCTTATATCCCAGTACTGTCACAGGACCAAACACAGAGCAGGTGCTGAACTGAACTGAATCAATGAAAAATATCAAGCACTAGACAATAAAAGACATTCATTCTATGAAAACTGCTAAAATCTGATCCAGAACAATGATAACTTCCAGAACAAAGATAATTATAATATTTAAATTTCAAAAAGAAAGGTGACTTAAATTTCAATATTTCTTAAATATTGCTGGCAGTCTCTAAATAGTGCTCTGATTTGTCCTCATTCTTTTCCCTGATTATCTTAAATAAATCAAATCAGATAAATTATATCAAATGCTTGTCTATTAGTAGCCCAAAACATCAGAAAAACTTCTACAGCATTTTATTTTTATAATTTTAAGTCACCTTGAAAAAAATAACAGAAGAAATGTAAATTAAATAAGTACTTATTGAGTATATACTGTATAGAAGCAATATTAAGAGAAGAAGCTTTATTGTACTATATATTAAATAGAGAATATAATAATAATCATTATGGTCTCAAAAACAAAAATGGCTCTTTAGCCTAGCTATATTTTTCAAGATGAGGACTTTCTTAAACATATAGATTGCTATATTTTCATCTTGCTATTAGTAAGATAATGGATAGTTACAATTATTGCATTATTAATTGTCATTAAGGTAATGTCATGTGCACATTTAAAGGTAAAAGAACTAGATTATAATACAAACATTGTGAATAAGAGGAAATTTTTATTTTAACCATTCTATGCATTCACGTGAACAATAAAGAATGACAGTCATGACAGAAATTATTATAGAAGGCTTTTCTTTTCGTAAAGGGTTAAAGGATTAAAAGAGGTAAACGTTACAAATTTCAAGAGTAGATGTAAATTAAAAAGAGAATTCCACAGTATTTCTTTTAAAAACTATAATGAATGTGAAGGGCTCATGATTTGTTTTAAAGATGGGGAAGTAGGGTATAGTTTTTTTCTTTAGAAGGTAACTTTATTTCTGCCATATTTCCTTTAACTTTGCCTTTCAATAATTTCACTCAGAGTGTATAGTTCTTTATTATGTAGGTCCTACACAAAAAAGGATTCTTTTGATGTATAAATTAATGTCTTCATTTCAGGAAATTCTGTTTCTTATTATATGGAGTTGGTACAAAGCCTACTGTTTATTTTTTTAAGATTTATTTATTTATCTTAGAGAGTAAGAGAGAGAACACAAGATGAGGGGCAGAGGGAAAGGGAGAGAGAATCTCCAGCTGACTCCCTGATGAGTGTGGTTCCTGAGGTGGGGCTCAACCTCACGACCCTGAGATCATGACCTGAGTCAAACCAACAGTCTGATGTTTAACTGACTCAGCCACTCAGGCACCCCCAAAGCCTATTATTTAAATGATACTGTCAATTTTTTGTTCTCAGGATCTACAAAATATGTGGAATTCTAGATTTTTTTTTGCATGTTCAGTTGACCCTTGAACAATAGGAGGTTAGGGGTGCTAAGCCTCTGTGCAGCTGAAAATCCATGTACAATTTTTGACTCCCCAAAAACTTAGCTATTAACAATTTACTGTTGACTGGAATCCTTAAAGATAAGTCAACACATATTTTTTGTGTTATATTCATTATATATTGTATTCTCAAAATAAAGCTAAAGAAAATTTTATTAACAAAGTCATAAGAAAAAGAGAAAATACATTTACAGTATATTTACTGTACTATACTATGTTTATCAAAATATATTTATATTTATCGAAAAAATCTGTGTATACATGGACCCACACAGGTCAAACCCATGTTGTTCAAGAGTCAACTGTAATGGGAAATGTTTATTCTTTTTTTCCCAAAACTTTCACATTAGCCTATTTTGCTCATTGCTAACATTTGTCCAAGTAAGCTATACACTCTTTTAACTTTTTGACCCCTTTCACTCATTTCTCCTGACCCCTACCCCCCACCTCTGACAATCACCAATCTGTTGTTATCTATGAGCTTAAATTTTAGTTTTTAGGGTTTTTTTGTTCTTATATAAGCGCAATCTGACAGTTATTTGTCTTTCTTTTTCTGACTTATTTCACTTAGCATAATGCCCTCAAGGTCTATCCATGTTGTCGCAAATGGCTGAGATTTCATTGTGTGTGTGTGGGTTTTTTGTGGCTAAATAAATATGCCATTATTATACACACACCCTCCCCCACATTTTCTTTATCTATTCATCCACTGATGGGCACTTAGGTTGTTTCCATATCTTGGCTATTACAAATAATGCTGCAATGAACATGGGAGTGCGTGTATCTTTTATGAGTTCACGTTTTAATTTTCTTCAGATAAATACCCAGAAGAGGAACTACTGGATCATATGGTAGTTCTCTTTTTAATTTTTTGAAGAACCTCCATACTGCTTTCTCCGGTGGCTCTACCAATGTACATTACCACCAACAGTGCACAAGGGTTCCCTTTTGTCCACATCTTCACGGACACTTGTTATCTTTTGATAATAGGCATTCTAAAGGTGTGAGGTGGTATCACTGTGGTTTTGATTTACATATCCCTGATGATTAATGATTTTCAGCATCTTTTCATGTATCTGTTGTCCATCTGTATGTATTTTTGGGAAAACGTCTAGTCAGATCTTCTCATTTTTTTTTTTTTTTTTTTGCTATTGAGTTATATGTGTTCTTTATACATTTTGGCTATTAGCCCCTTATCAGATATCAGTAGATTGCTTTTTCATTTTGTTGATGGTTTCCTTTGCTTTGCAGAAAGTTTTAGTTTGGGGGCACCTGGGTGCTCAGTTGGTTGAGCGACTGCCTTCGGCTCGGGTCATGATCCCGGAGACCCTGGATCAAGTCCCACATCGGGCTTCCTGCTCAGCGGGAAGCCTGCTTCTCCCTCTCTTCTCACTCCCCCTGCTTGTGTTCCCTCTCTGGCTGTGTTTCTCTCTGTCAAATAAATAAAATATTAAAAGAAAGTTTTAGTTTGATGTAGTCCCACTTCATTTTTGCTTCTGTTGCTTTTCCTTTTGGTATCAAATTCAAAATATCATCATCAAGACCTATGTCAAGGAGTTTACCACCTATGTTTTTTTCTGGAAGTTTAACGGTTTTGGGTCATACATTCAAATCTTTAATCTGCTTTGAGTTAATTTTTTAAAAGATTTTTTATTTATTTATTTGACAAAGAGAGAGAGAGACCACAAGTAGGCAGAGAGGCAGGCAGAGAGAGAGTAGGAATCAGGCTCTCTAATCAGGCTCCCTGCCGAGCAGAGAGCCCGACATGGGCCTCGATCCCAGGACCCCAAGATCATGACCTGAGTTGAAGGCAGAGGCTTTAACCCACTGAGCCACCCAGGTGCCCGGCTTTGAGTTAATTTTTATGTATGATGTAAGACAACAATTCAGTTTCACTTTTCTCAATATTATTTATCGAAGGGATTGTCTTTTCCCTATTGTATATTCTTGGCTCCTTTGTCATAAATTAATTGACCATATATGCATGGGTTTTATTTCTTGCATGTTTGGGATTTTTGTGGTTACATATAAATTTAAGAATTATTTGTTCTATTTATTTGAGAAATGCTACTGGGATTTTGATAGGGATTGCATTTAATCTAGATTGTTTTGGCTACTATGGACATTTTGGCAATATTGATTCTTTCAATCTATGAGCATGGGATATCTTTCCATTTATTTGTGTCTTCAGATTCTTTCATTAATGCCTTAGAGTTTTTAATACACAGGTATTTCATCTCTTTGGTAAATATATTCCTAGGTATTTTATTCTTGTTGATGTGATTGTAAATGGGATTATTTCTCTTTCTGATAGTTATTATCGTATAGAAACACAACAGATTTCTGTATACTAATTTTCTACCCTGCAACTTCAATAGTTTCAATACAATAGTTTTTTTTAATAGGGTCTTTAGGGGTTTCTGTATGTATCATGTCACTTTCAAATAGTGAGTTTTATTTCTTCCTTTCCAATTTGGGTGCTTTTTCTTTCTCTTGCCTAACTGCTCCAGCTAGGACTTCAATACTATGTTGAATAAAAGTGGTGCGAGTACTCCTAATCTTGAGGAAAGGCTTTCAGATTTTCACACCTGAGTGTAATGTTAGCTGTGAGTTTGTCATATATGACCTTTATCATGATGAGGTGTATTTCCTCTATACTTGCTTTTTTGAGAGTTTTTATCATAAATGGATACTGAATTTTCTCCAATGCTTTTTCTGCATCTGCAGCATGGGTTTGCCTTGAGAGCAAGCAATATGGAGAATTAACCTGGAGCCCTGCTGTTGTCGCACAGTGATTGACACCCTCCTCTACTTTCTCTCTAGGTAGTTATGCAATACATGCTAGCTGCAAGCCTGTTCATTATTTTCCATTGGTACCTATCCATACTATCTTCAATGCACATTGAATACCTTGATATTTTTCTCCTTTTTTCTTTAAAGCCAGTGTTTCTCAAACCACTTATCAGACAATCAGCTGGGTATAAAATGCAGATTCCTCAGTCCTACCTGGGCCTCCTAAATCGCTCTCTGGTGAGGACCAGGATTTTGCAGAGGTGTCCACAAACTCTCGGATAATTTTTATGTACACTGAGAACTATCACTTTTCTCATTCTTGAAATGAACCAAAGGCAACACAAACATATTTTCTTCCCTGATATATAACAGGCTTGCCCCATACTTTACATCACTGGTTCTCAAATCTGTTGTGTTTCTATACGATAATAACTATCAGAAAGAGAAATAATCCCATTTACAATCACATCAAAAGAATAAAATACCTAGGAATATATTTACCAAAGAGATGATGGAAATCCACAGACTGAGGAGGTTTATTGGGTCAAAACTATTTTCATTAAAAATGCTAGGGCACTATTTTTTTTTTTTACTACCTTTCTTGCATGAATGTATAGTGGTAATTTCCAGAGGCTACATGGCATATCCACAATAATCTGAGAAGCCTAGTAAAATAGTCTTCCCTTTTCTAACTACACATTTGAGTAGTAGTGGATTTTCTTCATTACTATACAGGAAACTATAACAATATTCTGCAACAAATTGAATGTAGAAGCAGATACAATCCAGCTGTCTTCTATAAAGTCAGACATTTAAAAGGTTTGCAAAATCTGGGGGAGGGGAGTAATTTTTTTTCATAAATATGTGTTATTTAGAATAAAATATAATCGGTTTTTCTATTACCTTTAAATGCATTAATAATTTTTAAGTTTCTGTTTTATTTCTAATGTAGAAATATCAATAATCTACACCAATAGGAGAGTCCTCTATAATTTTTAAGAGTACAAAGAAGTCCTGAGACCAAAACTTTTGAGACTTGCTTCCTCCACAATGAATAAAACCAGAAAGTAGAGACCACTAATTTTGAAATAGATAAGTATGAGACAGGTAAAAAAAAAAAAAAAAAAAAAAAAAAAGTATGAGACAGGTACTCAGAGCTATTCAAATGAAGGATCTAAATATTTTAATTAAATTATTTATTGAGCAACTACTATGTGTAGTTATTCAGAAACTACATATTTGTTCCCTGAAAAAAAAGTGACTTTGACTTGCTTTAACTCTCTTAAACATTCATGAAAGTAGAGACAAACTGTGATTGCTACAATATTCTTGTCAGATTCTATGCGACTTTTATTTACCTATAATTATGTACTGCCATCTTAACCTTTCAACCTTCAACTTATTAAATAAAATGGATAAAAGCTTTAGATTATCACTGGTTCCTAATCATTAGGCATAATGATTCTACTAACGGTGGACCTGAAAACATTTGTACTCTTTTTCCATTCTGGGACCTTGATTATACCTGATAGTCACCCCACATAAAAAGTGTTATGTCAACTGAGGCAAGTGTGATCATTTTTAAATTAAAACTACTTACCAAAAGTAGATTTTCTATCTTCTATCCATCGTAAGGCCCAGTCTGCTTTTTTCTTAACATATGGCATTGTTTCAATTGCATTAAATAAAAATTCCCTGTAAAAACAAGAGAATGGCAAAGTTACTCATTTGTTTATCTTAACCAAAATAAATTTTCCTTAATCATCAAAAATAACTGCAAAACTATGATATGCTATCATATCTGCCATTTTTTCTGTATTTTTACATTTCTACAAAGTATAGAAATAAAACTAAAATTTAAATTAGTGATTAGGCTCTGGTTTGATATAAAACTGACTAAAGTCAGTATTCAATTTCTAAACAGTAAGTGCTAATAGACAGTTTTTAAAACTATAATACTCAAAGATGAACTGGTTCTATACAAGTTTTTTTAACCCAATGCATTATTAAACAATAGAAAACATTTGAATAATTTTGAAAATTCTGCTCTTAACATAAGCAATAGCATAAACCTTCATAAATAAAATCCCAGTGGTAATACCTTTTCTTGGGATCTCTGATGTAAGTGTCTATTAGTAAACTGTACATCTCTGAGTGAACATTCTCAATGAGAATTTGAAATCCATAGAAACAGCGAGCCTCTGGAACCTGTACCTCCTGACTAAAGCGCTCCACCTACAAAAATAAGGGAAACAGATCCAATTCTGTGGACTTCCATTAAATGTTGCAAATCAGAACCTAGACATCAGAATTATCCCTTAAAATTTATCTGTCATGCCACAAACAGGTTAGACAGAATTTATGGATTATTTTAGGCAGTATTATCCATCAATCCTCCACAATAAATTAGCTGCATAATGTATTCTTTTTGGGGGGGTTAAGATTTATTTATTTATTTGACAGAGAGAGACATCACAAGTAGGCAGAAAGGCAGGCTGAGAGAGAGGAGGAAGCAGGCTACCCGCTGAGCAGAGAACCCGATGCCATGTTGGCCTTGATCTCAGGACCCTGAGATCATGACCTGAGCCAAAGGCAGAGGCTTTAACCCACTGAACCACCCAGGTGCCCAGGCATAATGTATTCTTAAGCAATTATATGAATTGACCTAATAGGTGGAGATACTTCCCATAAAGCCAACCAAATTTCAGAATGGCTATCAAAAATAATTCCTTTGCTTTGTAAAATTGACCTTAAGTCTTTATTTTCCCCAAAGGCAGAGAGATTGATTGAAGCCCCTTCTAATTCACGATGAAAGTTTGTATCTTTCTAATTCTCTTTAACAAGAAAGTAGGCCTCCTGGCCAACCATAATACAAGTTAAAAGTGGGGAGCGAGAATGCAGTGCTTTATTACAGAGCTCCAGAAGGGTTATTTTTTTTAAGATATTATTTATTTATTTGACAAAGAGAGATCACAAGTAAGCAGAGAGGCAGGCAGAGAGAGAGGAGGAAGCAGGTTCCCTGCTGAGCAGAGAGCCCGATGCAGGCCTCGATTCCAGGACCCTGAAATCATGACCTGAGCCGAAGGCAGGCTTTAACCCACTGAGCCACCCAGGCGCCCTCCAGAAGGGTTATTAAGGTGCAAACTCTCTATTAAGATTACTGTCTAAGGGTAACTGAACTCATGTCTATGCATTGTAAATAGTTATGATTGGCACAACATGCTTGATTTCATGATACTTTGCTGGTCAAATGGGAGAAATGCATCCTTTTCTCTGACACTTTATCAAAAAAATATCTTTGAAAGTCAAGCCACATCTAGTTCATTTCCTAAAAGTCATTTTTCAGGCTTAGTCTAATTCTCTTACTGCCATTATTATCATTTAGTTGCTGAATGGGAACAGAAATACAACAAAAATCTTACCAAATTTTCGTTCACAATTCCATCACTGGCTGCAAAAAAGGCTAATATGTGAGAGATAAAATACTTCTCATCTGATTTAAGCTTGTTCCAGTGAGGGAGATCCTTTGATAAGTCAACCTGAAAAAAAAAGATTTCAAATATTTTAACCTGGTGTTTAATTCTTCTCAAAGTGTTTGGAAAACGAAATTCATCTCAAAGTTAGGGAGGTACAACTCATTAGCTGTAAACTGTGAAAGAGGAAAAAATGTTAACATAACTGCCATAAAGTAAATGTTTATGTGCCCCCCCCGCCCCAAATTCATATATTTGAAGCTAATGCTCAATGTGATAGTACTTGGAGGTGGATGGAACCTTTGGAAGGTGATTGGATCATGAGGGCAGAGCCCTCATCAGTGGGATTAGTACCCTTATAAGAATACTCAGAAAGGTTCCTCATCCTTTCTGCCATATGAAAACACAGAAAGTAAACAGCTATCTCTGAACCAGGAACTAGGACCTCACCAGATACCAAATCTGCCAGAGACTTGATCTTGGAATTTTCAGCCTCTAGAACTGTGAAAAATAAAACTCTTGTTTGTAAGCCCTCCAGTCTAAGGTGTTATAGCAACCCAAACTGATTAAGACTATTACAAAGGAATGCAATAAAATGAAAGCATTTTGAAAGACTCCATACTCTGGCTAACTGAGGCAGAATAAACTAATGACTTTCAGCAGCCATTGCTTTAACATGATATGTAATACTTACCATAGTGTTAGATCAGCTACCTGTTAAGCAATGGTAGCTACTACTTTACTGCCAACTAATCTACTTTTATACACAGAAAATGATATCATGCATGTAACAATCTAGATTTTAAAGCAATCTACAGGTATGGCTTCTTCTGGGAATAGAAACATTTTTGAAAATGGGGGGCCTCTGGGTGGCTCAGTCAATTGGACATCTGACTTCAGCTCAGGTCATGATCTTACGGTCCTGGGATGGAGCCCCCATGTGGGCTCCGCACTCAGTGGGAAGTCTATTCTCCCTCTCCCTTTACTCCTCCCCCTGCTGGTGCTCTTTCATATAAATAAAATCTTTAAAAAAAAAAAAAAGGAAATATTTTTAAAAATGTTTATTAGAACTAGTCCTTGGAATTGATAGAGTAAGGTACTCTAGAGTTTGATAGAGTCTACAATTTAAAATAGTATTTAAATGTATCTTATAGATATTATGTCTTAGGAAATATATAGCTGTCTTTTGTCCTTTTATTAATTCTAACAAAGCCCTCATCTCTTTAACCATTCCAAAAAGGATTAATGTCTCATTATTTGTTTTCTTTTTTGAAAAATTTTTTCCTATTATTTTAATCTTTAAATGTTTACTGAGTACTTACTACATGTCTGACACTGTAATAAGTGTTGGAGAGGAACCTGGTGGTGGCTCTACAGTTAAACATCTGACTCCTGATTTTGGCTCAGGTCATGATCTCAGGGTGGTAAGACCAAGCCCCACACTGGGCTCCACATTCAGTGGGCAGTCTCCTTGAGATTCTCCCTCTCCTTCTGTCCCCCACCAACCCCCCGCTCTCCCTCTTTCAAATAAGTAAATAAATCTTTCAAAAAAAATTAGAGTTGAAGATACAATAGGGCTGGGGGATATACATGTATCTTTTAAAACACACAAGCTAAACATCAGATCCATTCTCTTAAGAGCTCAACCCAAGATTAACTGAAAGACACCTTCCTAGTTTTTATGTGTTACACTCTTGATATTAAATTTTATATTATAATATGCTCACTCTAAAACATTAAACTTACCTTTTCAAACACTCAACTTCAAAAAGTCTTATAAATTTCATTTATACTACATTGGTCCTCTCTCATTCTTAAAATGTAAAACATCCTACCCAGTTTTAAAACTCCTTTGGACAAATTCTCAACTTCACTTTCTAAATATTAATTCCAATCTTCTGAAAAATAGATCTGAATATATGTATCCATTTATCTATTTATAAAGATAAATAAGTACACACACACAGAGCAGGTATGCAATGCAGGTTATCATTCATCATATTGGAAGAGAAAGACAAGGACTACTTGTGAGTTCACCTAGACTACAGAGCAACCACTTACTCATGACCAACTGTCCTTGCCAAACCAGCAAGTATTTTCTAACTTAATGTGTTCTATTCATTTTCTCGGTGGAAAATGTCCCTATAACAGACAGCATTCTAGAACTTTCCTGGCTGTTGGGGCAGCACTGCCAGATTTTCAAAGACTGAAGGCGGGGCCAGACCCGGAGGAGCTCCAGCAGGCAGCTCAGGGGCGCACTGCCTGAGAAGGCAGATTCATCGCCCAGCTCTTTCCACACAATCAGCTAAGTCTCTCAGTGGAGGCATCCCTTAGGGTCCTTAAGGCGTTCACTCTCATTTTTCGGCCATAATGCGATTTTATTTATTCTGCCGGCCACAGGTAAAGACTAGTCTTGTTTGGTCACAGCAAATCAGAAGTCTATTTAAAAATAGAAAATGTTCTAAAATACACTGGAAGTGAAAACCTGGCAGACTGAGAGGGCATTTTTACAGCAGGAAACATGTTTACAGATAGCAGTCTAAGCAGAAAACATTGGTGAACACTGTCTTGAGTTTCAGTAATTTCAAACATTACCTTACACAACTGATCTTCTTCAACGTACCTTACTTTATAAGTTAACATTTTTCAATGTCCCATGACAGAAGATGTGACACTGTATTACAGAACACACCTGCTCACAAAGGTGATGCCACTTACCTCTTCTGCTGTCCAGAAGGATGCCTGTGCCTGTTTATACATTTTCCAAATATCAGGGTATTGGATTGGAAAGATGACAAATCGGCGAGAACTCTTCCGTAGGAGCGGCTCTTCATCAGACTTCACTGCATTTTCGTTGGTATCTGAAGATAATCTCTTTGGAAAATAAATTACAAACACCCATTCTGTGAGGACAGCCCCTCTTTATTCATATCTAAACACATGCTGTGGAAAGTTAGAGACACCAGGCTGAGGAGCCCATCTGCTGGGTTGAAACCTTCACTGTTATCTGTTCCTAGTTAATAGTGTTTGGGTAGTTGTGTGACCATAGAAAGTGGCTTAACTTCTCTGAGCCTTGGTTTTTCCTTATCAGTAAAATAACACTGACCTGGGCGTCTGGGTGGCTCAGTGGTTTAAAGACTCTGCCTTTGACTCAGGTCATGATCTCAGGGTCCTGGGATCGAGGCCCGAATTGGGCTCTCTGCTCTGCAGGGAGCCTGCCTCCTCCTCTCTCTCTGCCTACTTGTGATCTCTCTTTGTCAAATAAATAAATAAAATCTTAAAAAAAAAAATAACACTGACCTCGTTTAGATTTTTCTTGATGATTAAAAGTGCTTTAAACAGAGCCTAGTGCATAATAAGCATGTAACAAAATTGTCATTATTACTATTTTAAGGATAAGCACAAAACTAGATCCATAAATGTCACGGTGTGTGAATTTCTTAGTCTGTGCACAAAACGTCCCTTCAGTGCCTTTCTTAGAAATAGGATGCTGGCATGAATAAGATATTATTATAAACTACTTTCTTATTTTATTTTAAAATATTTTTTAATTTATTCATTTAAGAGAGAGAGAGAGTGCACGTGAGAGCATAAGCAGGGGGAAAGGTCAGAGGGAGAGGGAGAAGCAGAGTTCCCACTGGGCAGGGTGCTCCACCCCAGGACCCTGGGATCATGACCTGAGCCAAAGGTAGACACTTAGTTGACTGAGCCACCCAGGAGCCCCTACTTTATTTTTTCCCCCTTTATTATTTTAATGTTTTCTTTTCTAATCTGAACTATCATAATACTTACCTGAAAACTCCTTACCAATAATTTATCGACCTTTGTTCATCTCAACCTTCCCTTATACCAATTTGTTACTGCTATTAATTGTTAACGTTACTACAAATGATTTCACTGCGGGCTGGCTCAAAGCTTTGTGGAATCACAAACCTGTATACATATGACTTGGAAATGATGGCATTCCAAAAGGGACAGTGCCAGGTATACACATATTTTAAATATTTAAAATATATATGTATATTTTAATAGTCAGCAAAAGTATAAAACAGAGTTGTACTTTACACATGAGAATGAATATATACCAAGTATATACGATTAAGCTTAAAATGTATAAATCAAGATTATGGGATACATTTAAATTCTGGACTCCTAACTCAAACTGTTTCTCTCTCTCCTGGGCCAGGCCAATCGTGTTCCTCCATTCTTATCATTGCTTCCATCAACCACAGCTCTCTGAAGCAAGTGTGCTAAGACACGATGAGCAAAGGACTAAGAATTAATGTGTGTACACGGCACACATACTGTCATTACAGTAGAGACAGTCTTATTTTGTAAATATGTATTTGAAGGTGTAGGCCTCCCCAGATAAAGCACTTGAGCTCTAGAGAGTAGAAGCCACTTTTTATTTATTATGGTACTCCCAGAGTATTGTGTCAAGCATAACATCAATAAACATTAGTTAAGTAAGTGAATGGGCTGCTAATTTCTCTTTATCTTGTGACTGGGTTACTGGGTACCCTTTGAATTTAATTTAACATAAAACCATAATACATTAGTGAGATAACCTGATAAGCCCTCAAATCAAGCCTTTTCTGAATGTTCCCATATCTTCCTTTCCCCCACCATCCCATAGGCCTCAATTAGGTCCCCAACATAGCACTGCAATTTAATTTCCTGTTATTCATCTATAGTCCCCTCTAGACTACCTTCTTGAGAGTAAAAACTAACTTTGCTCTTGTGGAATCCTTAGAACCCAGCATAGTACCTGGCATTTAGTTGATATTCATTCCCCAAATAGTCAAGCAAATTTTTAAAAAATCAAGTTTTTTCTTTGTGTTGCCTTTAAATATTTTATCCCCGGGGTACAGGTATGGATACAGAACTGGAATTCCTCACCTTTGCTGCATTTGCTATGCGAACCATCATAAGCAGTAACTCTTTGGTACCAAGCGCCCTGGCCCTGAGGGAGTTTTTATTTATTTGTTTGCTTGTTTGTTTATTAAAGATTGTATTTATTTATTTGGCAGAGAGAAACACAGCTATAGAGGGAACACAAGCAGAGTGAGTGAGAGAGGGAGAAGCAGGCTTCCCACCGAGCAGGGAGCCTGATGTGGGGCTCGATCCCAGGGCTCTGGGATCATGACCTGCGCTGAAGTCAGACACTTAACAACTGAGCCACCCAGGTGCCCCCTGAGGGAATTTTTAAATGCTGATTAAATAAATAATCAATGTCAAGATCTATGAAAACTGCTAAAGATTAGCACCTTTCCATTAGAATGAAAATCACTTTTGTACCTATATTCTTCCTGTTCTATTCCAATAACATGTGCATTGTTAAGAGAAGTTATTACATTAGGACAGTATTAGGAAAGAGTTTGCAATGTGAAGAGGGGAGGGCTTAACCAACAAAAACTCTGAACTGAGCTAAAGATGATACATTGCTTATTTTCATGATGCTTAAGAAAATTCTCAAATTTTAATACAATGTAAGGAGGGTCATACATCTTATAGCTCTAGGAGCTCTAGAATATCCTCTATGGACCTCGGCTAAGAACCCATATTTCAGAAGATAAAACAATGTGGAAAAAAGGCATGATGGCATGTGACTATATTTTAATTTTAATTTTTTTATTTGATTGGACTCTCAAGTCTCAAGTATTTCTGACATAAACACGACATAATGTATCACATAATCTAGTTTCAACATACTTAAGGTAGAATGGTCTGAGTGCAGAATGTTTATCTCTTGTAGGATTCCCTCCCAATCTTTTTTATTTTTTTTATTTTTTAAAGATTTTATTCATTTATTTGACAGAGTGAGAGATCACAAGTAGGCAGAGAGGCAGGCAGAGAGTGAGAGGAGGAAGCAGACTCCCCGATGAGCAGAGCCAATGTGGGCCTCGATCCCAGGATCCTGAGATCATGACCTGAGCTGAAGGCAGAGGCTTTAACCCACTGAGCCACCCAGGCGCCCTCTTTTTTTATTTTTTTAGAGATTTCATTTATTTATTTGAGAGAGAGAAAATGAGAGAGAGCGAGCATGAGAAGGGGAAAGTTAGAGGAAGAAGCAGACCTTCAGCCAACCAGGGACTCCAGGATCATACCTTGAGCCAAAGGCAGTTGCTCAACCAACTGAGCTACCCAGGTGCCCCTTCCCTCCCAATCTTATTATACTTGTTTTGCTTATACCTAATTCTACAGAATTTTTTTTAAAGAATTTATTTATTTAGAGAGAGAGAAAGAGAGAGAGAGAGGGAGAACATGAGCAGGGGGAGGGGCAGAGGGAGAAGCAGTCTCCCCACTGAGCAGAAATCCTGATATGGGGCTAGATCCCAGGATCCCAAGATCATGACCTAAGCTGAAGGCAGATGCTTAACTGACTGAGCCACCCAGTTAGTCACCTGGGTGGCTCATTTGGTTGCGCATCAGACTCTTGGTTTTGGCTCAGGTCAATGATCTCATGGGTGGTGGGAGGGAGCCCAAAATGGGGCTTCGTACTCAGTAGGGGAGTCTGCTTGAAGATTCTCTCCCTCTGCCTTCCCCCCACCAATAAATAAATATTTTTAAAACTCACTTATCCAGGGTGCTTGGGTGGCTCAGTGGGTTAAAGCCTCTGCCTTCAGCTCAGATCATGATCTCAGGGTCCTGGGATGGAGGCCCACATTGGCTCTCTGCTCAGCAGGGAGCCTGTTTGCTCTTTCTGCCTGCCTCTCTGCCTACTTGTGATCTCTCTGTCAAATAAATAAAATCTTTTAAAAAAACCCCTCACTTATCCAGAAATATGGTCAGATTAGAAGAGAAATTGCAGGTGGAGAGAACAATTAAAAAATCATGACACTACCCAAATCTTGCCCGAACTAGGGTACCAGCAGTAGAAACACAAAAGAAGACTGTTTTAAGAATTAATCATTCTTGCTAAAAACTTGGATTTTGGAGAACAGGATAAGGAAGAGCTAAAGATGCCCTTAAGGTGTCCAGCAAGAGAATCATATCAAGAAATAAGAGACACAAAGAAAGTGCTCAGCATTTGGAGAATAATTGAATAAATCAAACAAATCTCTTGCTTTTCACATTAGATGTTTAACAAAGCTTAATTTGAATGAATTCCCCTGCAAACCCAAGCCACAACAGCAATAGTTACAAACACAAAAGTCTTTAAAAAGTCAACTTGGTCAATAAAAAACATAATTTGTTCAGTTTGAAGATATCCAGTAGGCAGCTAAAAATGTAACACTGTGGGAGAAGAGGGGTGGCAATCCATCCCATTAGTAGTCACCAAAGGGATTATCCAGGGAGAAAATACAGAGAAGTAGCACAGCTAAGGATGCAGCCAAGAAAATGCTAACATTGGAAGGGCAGATGAAAGAAGAGGAGCCAGCTGGGATTAAAAGTGGCTGAACTAGAGGCACCTGGGGGGCTCAGTTGGTAAAGTGTCTGCCTTTGGTTCAGGCCATGATCCCAAGGTTCTGGGATTGAGCACCATGTCAGGCTCCTTGCTGAGCGAAGAGCCTGCTTTTCCCTCTCCCTCTGCCTACTATTCCTCCTCCTTGTGCTTTCTCTCTTGCTTGCTCTCTGTCAAATAAATAAACAAAATCTTTTTTTTTTTTTTTTTTTAAAGAGTGGCTGAAATGGATGTAGGATAGTCAAAAGCAAAGGTGGAAGTGATCTGATTTGGCTAAAACCATCTCTGTCAACAGATGAGACACTGAAGAACTCTGTTAAGGATCCACACTTCTGGATATCAATCAGGGTAAGAGGTAAGAAACTATTTCTGTGGGCAAAAGATTTTTAAACATCTAGGGTACTGAGAGGCTCATACTCTAATTCTCACCATTTGCCCCCAAACCCCCCAAGTACTGGCATTCACTGTAGGGCAGTTTGAAAATCATTCCTGTGGAAAGTCATGGAGAGTTTCTGAATAGGAATTAACAGGAATAGGGGTGATATCAGGAAGATTCACTGGATATCTATCCAGGATGAACTGGAAAAAGAAAAAAAAAAAACCCTAGATTTTGGTGGCAACCATGGTATTGATCTCAGAGGTACAAATGGCAGTCTGAATTTTTTTAATTTAGTTTTTTCAAGTTTTTATTTAAATTCTAGTTAACACAGTATAATATTGGTTTCAGAAGAAGTTAGTGAATCATCACTTACCTATAGCACCCAAAGCTCATCACAGCAAATACTCTCCTTAATACCCATTATCCATTTAGCCCATCCCCTGCCCACCTCCCCTCCATCAATCCTGTTTGTTCTCTATAGTTAAGAGTCTCTTATGGTTTGCCTTCCCTTCTTGTTTCCCCTTCCTCTACAGTCATGTTTTATTTCTTAAATTCCACATGAGTGAAATCATATGGTATTTGTCTTTCTCTGACTTATTTTACTCAGTATAATACACTCTAGCTCCATCCATGTTATTGTAAATGGCAAGATTTCATTCTTTTTGTTTTTTAAAGATTTTATTTATTTGACAGAGAGAAACACAGCCAGAGCACACAAGCAGGAGGAGTGAGAGAGGGAGAAGCAGGCTTCCCGCAGAGCAGGGAGCCTGATGTGGGACATGATCCCGGCTCTCTGGGATCATGACCTGAGCGGAAGGCAGTTGCTTAACCAACTGATCCACCCAGGCACCCTCATTCTTTTTTTTTTTTTTTTTTAAGGCTTTATTTATTTATTCGACAGAGAGAAAGATCACAATAGGCAGAGAGGCAGGCAGAGAAAGAGGAGGAAGCAGGCTCCCCACCAAACAGGCTGATGCAGGCCTTGATTCCAGGACCCTGATCATGACCTGAGCCGAAGGCAGAGGCTTTAACCCACTGTGCCACCCAGGCTCCCGTAAGATATCATCCTTTTGGATGGCTCAGTAATATTCCACTATATATGCATGTATATTTATCCATTCATTAGTTGATGGACATTTGAGCTCTTTCCATATTTGGCTATGATTGATATGCTGCTATAAACACCGGGGTGCTTGTGTCCCTTCGAATCAGTATTTTTGTATCCTTTGGGTAAATTACAAGTAGGGCAACTGCTGGGTTGTAGGGTAGTTCTATTTTTAACTTTTTAAGGAACCCCCATACTGTTATCCAGAGTGCCTGTACCAGTTTGCAACTCACCAATAGTCTAAGAGGGTTCCCCTTTCTCCACATCCTCTCCAATATCTGTTGCTTCCTGTGTTGTTAATTTTAGCCATTCTGACAGGTGTGAGGTGATATCTCATTGTAGTTATGATTTGTAGTTCCCTGATGAGTGATGTTGAGCATCTTTTCATGTGTCTGTTGGCCATCTGCATGTCTTCTTTGGGAAAATGTCAGGGCAGCCTGAGTTAAGATGTGATGGTTAGCAGGAAAAAGCTGCTTCAACAAGGCCTTGCCAGCCTATAGAACTGAGTATTTTTGGTGGGAACTGAGACCGTCTCAAAAGTTTTTACTTGGAAGGAGTGACATAAAGGCACTGGTTTAGCGAAGAATTAATTTAGGAATGGTAAAAAGAATTAAACAGTGGGTAAGACTGGAGGTAGACAAGTTGTTGTAGCTGCACAGGTGTAAAGTGATGAGACCCTGAAATAAAGTTCAGAACGCAAAAGCATCCCTTGGCAACATTCCACTGTGTCTTCCAGAATGGTGCCTCTAGTTCCTGCCTGCCTTAGTTTCTGGTCACTTCACCTCAAAAGGATATGCCCAGGCAGATTCCCCAGCTAGCACTCACCATTCCCTGGTCTAGGCTGGCATGCTACAAGGCCCCTCCCTCTCAATCCAGCCCCAATTCCACCACTTCCATTTGTTAGCCTGGCCTCTCTTCTCAGGTGAAGAAGACTTTTTGGATGCTGCTACAGTCATACAGTAATTGTATTTTCATTTTTCTATTCCCACCAAATGTGACAAAACAGAATACTGGTCCACAAAGCAAGAACTTGGTTTTAAGCCTAGCTCTGGTATCAAATCATGTGGTCCTGGGCATGTCATTTTCTCTTTTCTGGCCTAAACTTTCTTACCTGAAAATAGGGACTATTGATTAGATTAATGATAGTTAACTTTGAGAAACTGATGAAAGGTAAGGACTCCTGGTTCTCAGGAGATTCACATGTGCACATACAAAATCTATAAACTTCAGGAAATTCATAAATACCCTTCAAGCCTAACTATGCACCCTCTAAAGCAATGTTTCTTTCTTTCTTTTTTAAAATATTTTATTTATTTATTTGACAGAGAGAGAGATCACAAATAGGCAAACAGGCAGGCAGAGAAAGAGGGGGAAGCAGGCTCCCTGTTAAGCAGAGAGCCAGCTGTGGGACTTGATCCCAGGACCCTGAGATCATGACCTGAGGTGCAAGCAGAGGCTTAACCCTCTGAGCCACCCAGGCACCCAAGGCAGTGTTTCTTAAAATATGTGAATCAGGGGTGCCTGGATGGCTTAGTTGTTGGGCGTCTGCCTTCAGCTGGGGTCGTGATCCTGAAGTCCCTGGATCAGGTCCCATGTCCCCATGTTGGACTTCCTACTTGGCAGGAGGCCTACTTCTCCCTCTCTCACTCCCCCTGCTTGTGTTCCCTCTCTAGCTGTGTGTCTCTGTCAAAAACAAACAAACAAATAAATAATAAATAAATAAATAAGAATCAGAATCACCTGAAGTTCTTGTTAAAAATGCAGTCTCAGACCCTCCCAAGAGATTTTGATTTACCACGTCTGGAATGTAGACCCAGTAATTTACTTTTTTTTTTTTTTTTTTTTCAACTCCAGGTGATTCTAATGCAGGTGGCCCATGGTGCACCATCATATCTAGAGAACCAAAGTGCTTGAAGCATCCTTGCAAAGTTAAAAACTATGGGACCAGATGCTCACTAGAATTCATTCTACAGCTAAAATTCTGCCTCTGTCTTTGTGGGCCTATGTCATTGAGAAGGGGAGAATAAATAAAAGTTAACTTCCAGGTCTTAAGTCTGAATGGTTGAGCACAAAAAGAAAAATCTGAATTGTCCTTTTCAAATTGGTACTCAATATATTTGTTTCAAAAGGAGAAGAAAAAGTTTGAGAGATATTTACAACTTGTTAATTAGTTACTAAATGTTTACAAAATCAAAATCAAATAATATAAAACACCATGTCTGGACTCTACAACTTTCTAAAGAAATGTAGGGCTAAGTATGAGTCTCTGTAAGCTGAAACTGTTAAAAATGTCACACACAGCCAATAGGTTCAAGATAAATACAAAAGTATTTCTCTTGTACACAAACGGTTTGGAAGTATTTGTGAAATAACGGTATGAAAATTATACAGGAATAATTTGAACTACCCTACAACAGCCTAATAAATTGATTTACTGTTATGTACTTCCATTATAGAAGCAGAAGATAAACATGTTAACTTGGGTTTCAGGAGGCACCCACAACTTCCGTGGCACTTTGCATAAAGCCTTTGATTTAATTCTCTGTGAGAGAAGTATTACTTGCACTGTATAAATGAAGAATGTGAAATCCCGGAGAGTCACAGCTGCTAAGTGGCTCAGTCTGAGCACATCTGGCCTCCTTTGGCCTCCTAACGAGGACTTCCAGTCGCCTTCTACCTATCAACACCACCCCATCCACCTGTGTCAGCTTCCACACAGGGCCTCTAACTCCTCTAACTCGGAGAATGGATGCATCTCTCCAGTAAACCCACTTGTCCTCGTTCCTTGCCTGGGTTTCCCCAGCCAGAGTGCTCCAGACGCCCGAAGATAGGATGAGAGTAAGGGGCGACTTCGGAGGATGGTGTGGGGGGACTGGGTGCCCCTCGGCCGGGCCTGAAACCTCAGAGCGTTGCCCTTGGCGGGCTCCGGAGCAGAGCAACGGAGCAGAAACCCGGCTCCCTTGTCACCCCTCCCCTCGGACGGCCTCCCGGGCACTCAAAACCACGAAACCAGGCTGCGGCGAAGGCTCGCGCCTGGGCCTTCACTAGGTTGCCGATCACAACGGGTAAAATTTCCTACAGCCGTACTACACCTTGCAGGTCCCGGCTGTAACCTGCAACCAAAGGGCCAGGCGTGACTATGGGGCGGGACAGGGAACGGCAGCAACATTTACCTCCTCCAGCTCGGGCCCGGCCGCTTCCGGCCTTTCCGGGTCACCCATCGCGCAGACTCCGCCAGAGCTACGAAGAAAGCTGAAGGAACCGAGAGCCAAGAGCCACCTCCAACTACTACAGGACCCAGGTGGCCCGCGGGCCCACTAAGTCCGCCCCGCCTCCAGCTGCACAGACCCCTCCTACTCCCGCGGACCCCACTTTCTCTCCAGCCGATTAAGCAACACTCCCTGCGCCGCCCTGGCCCGCCTCCCCGCCTCAGAACCCGCCTACTCCGGCCTGCCCCGCCTCCCGTCTGCTGGGGGAGGACACCTCTCGGCCTCGGCCAACCCCGCACCATCCATCGTGCGGACTCCGCCTCCTGCCTGCCCAGTGAGGGACGCCCCGCAACTGATGGCCCCACCCCTGATCCAATGGCTCCGCCCCATCCAATATGCCCCGCCCCAGTCCGCTACCTCAACCGGGACCCCAAACCCGCTTTCCGCCCGCCCCCAAAAGAACTCGCCCGGAACCCCGCGGTCCTCGCCTCCCCGCTCGCGGTGTGAGACCTCCGGCCTGCGGCTTTTGGCCCCGCCCCTTGGCGGGCTCCCGGCTCTACTCACTGGTACTGGAGGTGCCCGGGCACGCCTGGTCACCTCTTCAGGTCGAGGTTCCTCTCTCGCTGCGCCTCAGGAACACGGTAAGTCGCGCTAACTTGGCCGGTCCTGAGAGACTGCCCCCCGCCCCCCGCTCCCCGCTGGGGGGAGGAGGAGGAGACGCTGGAGGAGATGAGGAGAAAGCGCTCTCCGCCTGTGAAGCGGTAGTGGAAAAAGCCACATATTGGTGAAAAAGGAAAACCGCACTGTTAAAAAATTAATGAGGAGAAAAGGCCGCCTTGTTTTGTATTTCAGCAACCGAAAAGAAGTGGTTGAGGGGAAAGTGTGTGTGTATGAATGGGTAGTAGGCGGGGCTCCCAGAGTGAGGGGGGAGAGGCAGAAAGGACTAAATTCAGGAAAATGTTGTGGAAGCTCTGTGAAATTGTTTCAACAAACGAAGCTTTTGGAAGTAGCGAGCGCCTCTGTGAGCGAGGCATTTCATCTTAGGGGCACTCGTGTGTGGTACAGCAGTGCCCCCTCTCACAGGTGCAGCCACGCCGCCCGAGGATAAATCACTAAGATTAACTCACTGGGAAGCAACAGAGCGGCCCCCGTGACTCGGTGCCGAGAGTCACAATAATGTGATTGAATGCCTGCTACCCATCTCTCACGGGGGACTGATCTAAAGATAACTACAACAGAAAAAGATATAGTTTAGCAAATAAAACTGACGTGAAAGAGATTCAGTAGCTTGAAGCTGAAATATTGGGAGCACCTTATCATGCCTTGAACAACATGCACCTGTTCTGTGGCTAGCCCTGTGAGGTACGGTAAAATAAGACAGAAAATTAAGCTTTGAGAATGCCGCACCACCCTTTCTAAAACCGGCGCGAGAATGGGGGATGAGAGTTACCTTTCTTAAGGCAATTCCTAGGGGTCAAGTGCTGAGGAAAATGTTTTACCTACATTGACTTTAAGTACTAGCCAGATTCTGGGAGGAAAATGAGTCTTAACGAAGTCAGCTAATTTATTGGCCATAAATTAGGCAAATAAACTAAGAACAAGGGTTATATCATTAAAGTTCTCAAACAATATGTGTACTGTATGTTAGGCATCATATTTGCTATTGAAAAAGAAAAAATGAATTAACTTGGTGAAAAAATGTGGATCCTGGAGCCGTATCATAATGGGCATGAATTCTAGCTCCCTCATTTATTAGCTGTGCTACCTTGGACAAGTTACTTAGCTTCTGAAAGATTCAGTTTCCTCACCTGTAGGATAACAATAATAACACCTTCCTAAAAGAGTGTTGTGTAGATTTAATAATAATGTATTACTTGTAAAGTACTTATTGGGGTGTGAAATTACAATGATGACTTCCAAGTACACTTGTGCTACTTACCAGGCCATCCAAGAGGTCATGGAACAGAAAGGTTCAGATCAAGTTCAGTTGCTTGAATTATATAGTTTACTAAGTTAATTTAAAACCTACATCAAGGGGAAAAGTTAGGGAGGGGAGGGACTGGAAGGAAGGACCCTACAATACAGATATCAATGTTACTCAGTGTTCGTATATCCTGCCGTTGGTGCATCAGCTTTCCAGACTGGTGGTATGGTTATTAAAACAGAGTTAAGGGGCACCTGAGTGGCTGAGTTAAGCATCTGACTCCGGCTCTGGTCATGATCTCAGGGTCCTGGGATGGAGTCCCTCACAGGGGTCTGAACTCAGCAGGGTGTCTACTTCTACCCCCACAACTTGTGTGTGCACTCTTTCTCTCTCATAAGATCTTAAGAAAAAAAAAAACAAAAACAGCTAAGGATTAAGAAGGGGTCTCAATAGACAGAAGGCTCTTTTGGAGATGCAGGATCGCGTAGACCTGCTCACAGGTGTAACTTGCCATAAATTAACCTGCTGAGCAGCTATAAGTTTTATCTGTGTTTCTTGGGAAGAGCAGATGTGGGGCCAAAATGAATGTCACCAGTTGGTGGCTGACTTAAGGATAATATAGTTGTTATCTGGAAGTGACATGATCTTTACCTTGAATATTTAAGATCTACTTATTCCTTCCAGCCATTTCTGTCTGTGACATTCATTTATTCCATTATTTTTATCCATGTTCAACATGTCCCATTTATTTTGTCTTTAACATGCCTTATGGGTTAATAACTTATTGACTATTTATACTTAACATGTCTTATAAATCTCCTTAGGTCTTAAAATCAGTTGCTCCCACAGTTAACTTAATTTCAATTTTTACAGTGGAATTGAATAACCTTAATATAGTTAAAACACAGTGCAGTGCTTTTAACAGTGCTTGGTGCATAGTACGTATTAGTTTCCATCCAAGGTGTTTGAAGTTAATAGGGCAGATACAAAATGTGTAATTGAAAGATCTCTGGGAGTAAGAGGACTCTACATCTTCATATAGCCTCTGTAGCATATTTTCCAAGAACACCCTCCACATTTTTGATCCTACATGCTGTTCCAGAAACTTGATATCCCTCCCATCAAAAGATGGAGTCTTGGGACCCTGGGTGGCTCAGTCTGTTAAGCGTCTGCCTTCAGCTCCAGTTATGATCTCAAAGACCTGGGTTTGATCTCAGAGACCTCTGGATCCCTGCTCAGTAGTGAGCCTGTTTGTTCCTCTTCCTCCTTTTCCCACCCAATTCATGCTTGTTTGTGCTTTCTCTCTCTCTGTCTCAAGTAGATAAATGAAGTCCTTAAAATGAAAAAGAAAAAAAAAAAAGGTGGAGTCTAATTCCTTTTCTACTGAGGTCTACATGTTTGTGTCTCCCAAAATCCATATGCTGAAAACCTAATGCCCAAGGTAATGGTTTTAGGAGGTAGGGCCTTTGGGAGATGATTAATTAGGTCATGAGAGTTAAGCCTTCATGAATGGAATTAGTGCCCTTGGATTGTTAATGGGTTTTGTGTGTGTGTTGTTTTTGTTTTTTATTTACAGATAATGTATTACTTGTTTCAGGGGTACAGGTCTGTGATTCATTAGTCTAACACAATTCACAGTGCTCACCATAGCACGTACCCTCTCCAATGTCCCATCACCCAGCCACCCTATCCCTCCCACCACCCCCCCTCCACTGCAGCAATCCTCAGTTTGTTTCCTGAGATTAAGAGTCTCTTCTGGTTTGTCTCCCTCTCTTGGTTTGCCTTTTTCCATTTTGCCCTCCCTTCCCCTATGATCCTCTGTCTTGTTTCTCAAATTTCTCATATCAGTGAGATCTTATGATAATTGTTTTCCTCTGTTTTACTTTGCTTAGCATAATACCCTCTAGTTCCATCCACATCATTGCAAATGGCAAGATTTTGGGAGTTTTTGATGACTGCATAATATTTCATTATACATATATGTACACACATCACATCTTCTTCATCTGTTGATAGACATTTAGGCTCCTTCCATAGTTTAGCTGTTGTGGACATTGCTGCTGTAAATATTGGGGTGCATGTACCCCTTTGGATCACTACATTTGTATCTTTGGGGTAAATACCCAGTAGTGCAATTGCTGGGTCATAGGGTAGCTCTGTTTTCAACTTTTTGAGGAACCTCCATACTGTTTTCCAGAGTGGCTGCACCAGCTTGCATTCCCACCAACACTGTAGGAGGGTTCCCCAACATCTGACTTGTTGATTTTGGGCATTCTGATTGGTGTGAGGTGGTTTTGATTTCATTGACGTTTTGATTTGTATTTCCCTGATGTCGAGGAATGTTGAGCACTTTTTCATGTGTCTCTTGGCCATTTGATGTCTTTGCAGAAATGTATGTTCATGTCTTCTGCCCATTTCTTTTTTTTTAAACATTATTTTGTTTTTTTCAGTGTTTTAAGATTCATTGTTTATGCCCCTCACCCAGTGCTCATCCAGTTTGTGCCCTCAATACCTACCACCAGACTCACCTATCCCCCCACCCACTCCCATCCAAGACCCTCAGATTGTTTCTGAGTCCAAAGTTTCTCATGTTTCTTACCCCTCCCTGATTTACCCCAGTTCACATTTCCTTTCCTTCTCCTGCTGTCCTCCATATTACTCCTTATGATCCATATGTAAGTGAAACCATATGATATTTGACTTTCTCTGTTTGGCTTATTTCACTCAGCATAATCTCCTCCTATCTGGTCCATATTGCTACAAAAGTTGGGTATTCATCCTTTCTGATGGAGGTGTAATACTCCATTGTATATATGGACCATATCTTCTTTATCCATTCGTTTGTTGAAGGGCACCTTTTCTCTTTCCACAGTTTGGCGATTGTGGCCATTGCTGCTATGAACACTGGGGTACACGTGGCCCTTCTTTTTACTACATCTGTATCTTTAGGATAAATACCCAGTAGTGCAATTGCAGGGTGATCGGGTAGCTCTATTTTTTTTTTAATATTTTATTTATTTATTTGACAGAGAGAAACATAGCTAGAGAGGGAACACAAGCAGGGGGAGTGAGAGCGGGAGAAGCAGGCTTCCCGCTGAGCAGGAAGTATAGATTGCTCTGGGCAGTATAGACATTTTAACAATGTTTATAGATCCCGGGTCTCCAGGATCATGACCTGAGCCGAGGCAGTTGCTTAACCAACTGAGCCACCCAGGCATCCCTCTATTTTTAATTTAAGGAATCTCCACACTGTTTTCCAAAGCAGCTGCACCAACTTGCATTCCTACCAACAGTGTAAGAGGGTTCCCCTTTCTCCACATCCTCTCCAACACTTGTTTCCCGTCCTATTAATTTTGACCATTCTGACTGGTGTAAGGTGGTATCTCAATGTGGTTTGGGTTTGAATTTCCCTGATAGCTGATGATGATGAACATTTTTTCATGTTAGCCATTTGTATGTCTTCTATAGAGAAGTGCCTCTTCATGTCTCCTGCCCATTTTTTGATGTGATCATCTTTTTTTGGTTGTTGAGTTTGAGGAGTTCTTTATAGATCTTGGATATCAGACCTTTGTCTGTAGTGCCATTTGTGAATAGCTTCTCCCATTCCATGGGTTGCTTCTTTGTTTTGTTAACTGTTTCCTTTGCTATGCAGAAGCTTTTTATTTTGATGAAGTCCCGAAAGTTCATTTTCGCTTTTGTTTCCTTTGCCTTTGGGGATGTGTCTTGGAAGAAGTTGCTGTGGCCAATGTCAAAGAGGTTACTGCCTATGTTCTTCTCTAGGATTTTGATAGATTCCTGCCTCATGTTGAGGTCTTTCATCCATTTCGAGTTTATCTTTGTGTGTGGCGTAAGAGAATGGTTGAGTTTCATTTTTCTATATCTACCTGTCCAATTTTCCCAGCACCATTTATTAAAGAGACTGTCTTTTTTCCACTGGATATTTTTTCCTGCTTTGTCGAAGATTATTTGACCATAGAGTTGTGGGTCCATATCTGGACTCTCTACTCAGTATATGTGTCTGTTTTGGGGCCAGTGCCATGCTGTCTTGGTGATCACAGCTTCGTAATAAAGCTTGAAATCAGGTAACGTGATGGCCCAGTTTTGTTTTTCTTTTTCAACATTTCCCTAGCAATTTGGGTCTTTTCTGGTTCCATATAAATTTTAGGATTGTTTGTTCCAGCACTTTGAAGAATGTTGGTAGAATTTTGATCAGGATGGCATTGAAAGTATAGATTGCTCTGGGCAGTATAGACATTTTAACAATGCTTATTCTTCTGATCCATGAGCATGGAATGCTCTTCCATCTTTTTGTGTCTTCTTCAATTTCTTTCATGAGTGTTCTGTAGTTCCTCGAGTACACATCCTTAACTTCTTTGGTTAGGTTTATTCCTAAGTATCTTATGATCTTTGGTGCTAGTGTAAATGGAATCGATTCTATGATTTCCCTTTCTAATATTTTCATTGTTAGTGTATAAGAACGCAACTGATTTCTGTGCATTGATTTTGTATCCTGCTGCATTACTGAATTGTTTTATGAGTACGAGTAGTTTGGGGGTAGTCTTTTGGGTTTTCCATATAAAGTATCATGTTATCAGCGAAGAGAGAGAGTTTGACTTCTTCTTTGCCAATTTGTATACCTTTTATTTCTTTTTGTTGTCTGATTGCTGTTGCTAGGACTTCTAACACTATGTTGAACAACAGTGGTGAGAGTGGACATCTTTGTCTTGTTTCTGATCTCAGTGGGAAGGCTGTCAGTTTTTTCCCATTGAGAATGATATTTGCTGTGGATTTTTTGTAGATAGATTTTATGGGGTTGAGGAATGTTCCTTCTGTCTCCATGTTTTGAAGAGTTTTAATCAGGAATGGATGCTGTATTTTGTCAGATGCTTTTTCTGCATCAATTCAGAGTACCATGTGGTTCTTCATTCTTCTCTTATTGATTTGTTCTACGATATTATTTGATTTGCAAATGTTGAACCACCCTTGCATCCCAGGAATAAATCTCACCTAGTTATAGTGGATAATATTTTTAATGTACTGTTGGATCCTGTTAGCTAGGATCTTGTTAAGAATCTTGGCATCCATGTTAAATCAGAGATATTGGTCTGAAATTCTCCTTCTTGATGGGGCCTTTGCCTGGTTTGGGGATTAAAGTAATGCCGGCTTCATAGGAAGAGTCCAGAAGTTTTCCTTCTGTTTCTATTTTTTGAAACAGCTTCAGGAGAATAGGTATTATTTCTTCTTTGAATATTTGGTAGAATTCCCTGGGGAATCCATCAGGTCCTGGGCTCTTGTTTTTTGGGAGGTTTTTGTTACTAGATATTGGTCTATTCAAGTTGTCAATTTCTTCTTGTTTCAGTCTTGGAAGTTTATAGGTTTCCAGGAATGTATCCATATCTTCTAGGTTGTTTAACTTATCGGCATATAACTGTTGATTGCAATTTCTGATGATTGTTTCTATTCCTTGGTGTTAGTTGGGATCTCTCCTCTTTCATTCATAATTTTATTAATTTGGGTTCTTTCCCTTTTCTTTTGGATTAGTTTGATCAATGGTTTATCAACCTTATTAATTCTTTAAAAGAACCAGCTTCTAGTTTTATTGATATGTTCTACTACATCTCTAGTTTCTAATTCACTGATCTCTGCTCTAATCTTAATTATTTCCCTTCTTGTATGTAGGGTTAGCTTAATTTACTGTTGATTTACCAGTTCTTTAAGGTATAAAGAGAGTTGGTGTATTGGGGATTTTTCAATTTTTTTTGAGAGAGACTTTGGGTATGTATTTTCCCCTTAGGACTGACTTTGCCATATCCCATAGGTTTTGGATCGATGTATCTTCATTCTCATTGGTTTCCATGAAATGTTTAAGTTCTTCTTTGATTTCCTGGTTGATCCAAACATTCTTGAGCAGAATAGTCTTTAGCTTCCAAGTGTTTGAATTCCTTCTGAACTTTTTGTTATGGTTGAGTTCCAGTTTCAAGGCATTGTGGTCAGAGAATATGCAGACAGTAATCTCAGTCTTTTGGTATGGGTTGAGCCCTGATTTGTGACTTCATATGTGGTCTTTTCTGAAGAAGGTTCCATGTGCACTTGAGGAGAATGAATATTCTCTTGTTTTAGGGTGGAATGTTCTGAATATATATATCTATGAGATCCATCCATCTGGCCCAATGTGTCATTCAAAGCTCTTGTTTCTTTGTTGATTTTCTGTTTAGGTGATCTGTCCCTTGCTGAGAGGTGTATTAAGATCTCCTACAATTAATGTATTGGTATCAGTATGACTCTTTATTTTTCTTAACAGTTGGCTTATGTAGTTGGCTGCTCCCATTTTGGGTGCATAATATTTAAAATTGTTGGATTGGGGTGCCTGGGTCTCTCAGAGGGTTAAGCTTCTGCCTTTGGCTCAGGTCATGATCTCAGGGTCCTGGGATCGAGTCCCACATCGGGCTCCCTCTTCAGCGGGGAGTCTGCTTCCCCCTCTTTCTCTGCCTGCCTCTCTGCTTATTTGTGATAATCTCTCTGTCAAATAAATAAATAATCTTGAAAAAAATAAAATTGTCAGATTTTCATGGTGTATAGACCCTTTAAGAATGATGTAATGTTCTTCTGTATCTCTGACTACAGTCTTTAGATTAAAATCTAATTTATCTGATATGAGAATTGCTACCCCAGCTTTCTTTTGAGGTCCATTGGCATGAAAGATGGTTCTCCATCCCTTCCCTTTCAGTCTTGTTGTATCTTTATATTCAAAATGTGTTTCTCGTGGATTGCATATGGATGGGTCCTGTCATTTTATCCAGTCTGCAACCCTGTGCCGTTTTATTGGAGCATTTAGGCCATTCACATTGAGAGTGATTATTGAAAAATATGTCTTTATTGACATCATGTTGCCTGTGAAGTTCTTGTTTCTATAGATTGCCTCTGTAAATTTCTGTTCTGTGTCACTCTTGGGCTCGTTCCTCTTTCATAGAACCCTCCTTAATATTTCTTGTAGTGCTGGCTTGGTGGTCACATAATCTTTTAGTCCTTGCCAATCTTGGAAGCTCTTTATCTCTCTTTTCATTTTGAAAGTCAACCTTGCTGGGTACATTACCTTTGGTTGCATATTTTTTTCATTTAATTTCCTGGATATGTCTTGCCAGCCTTTTCTGGATTGCCAGGTTTTTGTGGACAGGTCTGATGTTATTCTGATGGTCCTCCCTCTGTACATAAGGGATCTCTTCCCCCTAACTGCCCTTAAGACATATTCTTTGAGTTTATGATTTGTGAATTTCACAATTATGTACCTGGAGGTTTTTCTAGGAACGGAAGAATAAACATTGTCAAAATGTCTATACTGCCCAGAGCAATCTACACTTTCAATGCCATTCCGATCAAAATTCCACCAACATTCTTCAAAACGTTAGAACAAACAATCCTAAAATTTATATGGAACCAAAAAAGACCCCGAATCGCTAAGGAATTGCTGAAGAAGAAAAGCAAAGCTGGGGGCATCTCATT
>PITA01016168.1:0-37500 GCA_004023965.1 Spilogale gracilis | reverse complement strand
GGATTTGTTTAAAAATATGTATACTGAAACAAAGAAATCAGATCAGGAATGCTTTTAATGTGCTGCAGATATGTTGCTAAGAATCTGGTCAGAAAGCCATAACCTTGGGCAACTCCCTCACCTTACAGACAAAGAAAAGGGCTCAGGATGAGTCCGCTTCCCCGACCTCACAGAGCCATCCAGCAGCAGAACCAAGACCAGAAGTGGCACCACCTGTCTTCCAGCCTTGGGACTTTTCCTATTAACCCACACTGCCTTCCCCTAGTTCTTTTGACACCAGCATGGGCCCCTGGGCCCCAGGAGGAGGGGTGGCTTTGGGCTGGGGGTTAGGAGAACGGGAGGGATGAGAAAGGAAAAGACCAGCAGGCCCAGATGGCTCCCTCCCCAATCCACCCTGGAACTCCCAGATTTCTTCTCCAAGGGGCCAACATACCTCCCTTAATATCTCCACGGCACGAGTGGCCACAGCCGGTGCTGCAGCACTTATGCCCCTGGGGACAGGACTCATCCCGGTCACACAGTTCCTCGCACGGAAGGGGGTCAGCAGGACATTCGCCACGAGACTCTGCCATAGAATCAGAGCATGGGACCCAGAGGTGTTCAAGCCTAGTGTTTCTGGTTATTTTCACTGTGATTCTTCAGTGCAAAATTATATTTTTTTCATTGTGTATGTTAATCTGTCTGCATGCTTAAAATGTTTGTATTTATGTGCATACACGTATATACTTTACAGTCTCTCTGTTACTTATGGCCAGCCCCATATTCACTCTCCCACCCTCCTCCCTGTGGTAGACCCCTATGGTTGTGGCCCCCAGTGAGCCACACCTCCCCTATTGTCTCTGGGCTGGACTCTGACTTTCTTTGACCAAGAAGACACCAGCAAGTGTCATGCGAGCAGAGGCCTGATAAGCACTTGCGTGTTGGGGCTTGTTCTCTTAAAGCAACTGCCCCCCACCTTGGAAACCAGCAGCTATGCCGTGAAGAAGCTTGAGCTTCAGTGCAGAATGATGAGATGCCCCAAAGAAAGAGAAGTGGAATGAAAAGAAGCATCCTGCATGGTTCAGCCACCGCTGAGTTCCCCGCTGGGCTCCCAGCTGTACACGGTTGCATGCGTGACCTGGTTTCACTATGTGGGCATAAGAACGGCCCAGCCGAACCATGCCAACCCAAACAGCTATGAGAAAGAGGCAACTGTTGTTATTTGGGCCACTAAGTTTGGGAAGTATTTGTTATGCAGCCGTGGATAACTGAAACATTAGGTAATAAAATCACAGGTGTCTTTGGAGAGGCAATGAGCCCAACCAGCTATGATGCCTTGCTTCCCCAAGTTACCTTGTAACTAGGAGTGGCCACAAACTAAGACATAAGCTGGGAAAACTCTTGCATTCCTGATCCAGGTAATGCACCTTTCAAACTATCCCAGGCTTCTCTTTCTTCCAGGGCAAAGACAGACATAACACAGGGAGGTGGAGCCATCTTCTTTCAACCACGAGGCAACAAGTATGAGGATAAAGCCAAAGAATGCAAAGGAGAAGGGAAAAAAAAAAATAACCTCACCCTTGTTAGCCTCATGGAGCCACCACCCCAGCCCTGTCCCTACTTCTTGTTACGTGAGAAAAATGAATCCCTTTTCAGTTAATTTTCTATTGCATACAACCGAGCACACCCACGATGCGCCCCTTCACCACCCCTCTGAAGACCGTGACGCTGAGAGAAGAGAAGGGGTTTGCCCAGAAGTACGGAGTGAGTCAGTGGCAAGGGAGGGAAAAACTCAACCCCTTCGTTTGCAAGGAAGCACTCTACTACACCCTCCTAAAAACACGCAGGCCCTGGGCCAGGTCCCCCGGAGCAGGCACACCCTAGGAAGCCACATCCAAACCAAACCAACTCGCCATGACTCGTTCATCTCAGTGTCTATTTCAAGTTCTTTACGTGGAGAAAGGAAGTGACATAGGCCATTGAAAGCACTGTGGAAAACCGAAGCAGGTCTGGTCCCGTGCCTCTGAGTTGTGACATATAGGTACAATTGCCTATGGCTGGCTCTGGGAAGTCTGCCATGATGGAAAAAAGCAAATGTTGGCCTCCAAGGAGGCTACGCGCAGCTCAACAGTCAACCCGGCATCACAGGATTTTCCTGAACAGCCCCTATTTCAGATTCTCTGCCATTGTCAGATCACACCAAATCTGATTTTTTTATCCAGAAAACATGGTCACGCTAACTACCAGATGTACCTTTCCGCACCTCCGCACCTGCTTGACACTAAAATCTATTTAACAAAGAACAAAGCCTTTCATCCCACAGTTGAGAAGGCTGGGCATAAAAATCTCTCTGGTGGGAGAAACCTAACTCCTTGTGGGATCATACAGAGCAGCTCCCTTCCCAGATGTCATCATTTTGCCGAGCTTGGCCCTTGGCCAATGACAGGAGCCCTCTGCTACTCTCGCCCTCATCCCCAGAACCAGGCATGGAGACCAAACCTCTACTCCCTTCCATGCTAGGCTTCCTTGAGGTCCCTGGAGTTCTGTCCAATAATAGTCCCAGTGAAGGGACTCTTGGGGAACAGGCTGAAGCTCTGAGGGTCAAAGCACATGCCTCTGACCAGTGTCCACCATGGTAACCCACTGCCCCCATGAATTCCTGCCAAATAATTACCTACTCTCCACTCAAACACTGGAACTGGTGACCTCCAAGCCAGACTATGCCAACTCTACAATTTTTTAAGATTTATTTAACTATTTATTTTAGAGAGAGAGTACAAGGAGGAGGAGCAGAGGGGGGGAGAGAGAGAGAATCCCAAACAAACTCTGCACTGAGCACAGAGCCCGATGCAGGGCTTGATCTCACGACCTGAGCCAAAATCAAGAGTCAGGTGCTTACCCAACTGAGCCACCCAGACGTCCCATCCTTACACTTTATACCCAACTGAAATCTGGCTGTCTAGAAGTTCTATCCATCCATCCTTGTCCTGTGCCCAGAGACCTTATGAAAACATGGCTAGCACCATCATCCCAGACAAGACCCTCTGCCTCTCACTGTCTTGGCTTTCCCAAACTCAGGTAAGCTCAGTTCCTCATCCACATGGTCTCTAGGCATCTCACAGTTACCTAGCCAGGAATCAGGATGAAAAACAGAAATGACAGTGAGAATGGGAATCATCCCCACCCTGCAAATATGCCCCCATCCCAAGACCCAAGCTATCACACCCACACACAAAAAAGTGAAATAAAAAGCTGGCATCCAGGAAATACTCAGACGTAGGCTTTACTGTTGCCCCAGCTCTAACCTTCTATTATATCTGAGGGAACGACAGCAGTGCTGGTAGGAAAGTGAAATCTCAAAACTTCTTAAGCCAAGAAGGGCCCTCAGAGCCATCACACCTCCTCTTACAGCCAGCCAGACATCCAGCAAAGGGGCAGGATCGGCCTGAGGCCAATGACGGCAGAACTAGGACCCAAATTCCCAGCTCTGACATCAGGACCAATGACGTGGTCCTTTAAGCCACATCATTATAATTCCCTATACTCCACGAGGATCACCTGAGAATTATAGCTGGGACTCAAGGGGAGCCTGGGTAGCTTCCTGCTCAGCAGGGAGTCTGCTTCTCCCCCTCCTTCTGCCCCTCCACTACTCCATCTCTCTCTCGCTCACTCTCTCTCTCAAATAAAATCTTTAATTCTCCTAATAAAGAAACCTTTTTTAAAAAAACAAAGTAAAATGAAAACCACACTGGGCCCCTCTTCCCTGCTTTCATAAGCTCCAAAAAGGCTTCCCAGTGCACCTAGAACAACGCCTTAGACAAAAGCCCTGGAGATTCACCCAAAATCTGGACTCTCCTAAGTGGAGCCGCCTTCCTTCTCTCCTCTTTTCTCCAACCCCACTGACCACCTTTCACTTCTTTGAAACAGTGAGCTATTCCCTACTCCCAGCCCGTGCAGCTCCCCCTGGTGGCCAGCTCCCTCCATCCTCTGGGTTGAAAGGACACCTCTCTAGCTCGCTTTGATGTCCCTTCATAGCCCTCATCACATTTTGTGCCTAGGCGACCTTGCTCACCATGGGACACACACGTGCAGCAAGCAGACACTTGACATGTAGTGAGTAGAGGAGTAAGTGAGGGAGCGACAGATGGGTCAGACTTGGGGTGGTTGGGAGGAAACCTGAACAGAGAGGTGCTGGGCAGGTTTTTTAAAGGCTTTTTAAATACATTTCTCCCGGAAGTGTATGAAATAGACTGAATGTTTGTGTTCCGCCAATATGATGGGTTTGGGAGATGGGGGCTTTGGGAGGTAATGAGGTCGTGAGAGGGGAGCCCCCAGGAAGGGGACGATGCCCACACTGCCCTCTTCTGCCATGTGAGGTCCCCAGGAAGGCATGGCAGTCCATGAACCAGGAAGCTGGCTTTCACCACACACTGAACATGCCGGCACCTCAATCTTGAACTTCTCAGCCTCCAGCATTGTAAGACATAAATTTCTGTTATTTATAAGTCACCCAGCCCCTGGTATCCTGTTCTAGCAGCCCAAAGGACATTATCACTCTTAGAGATAAATATGCTCATCTCCACCTTACAGACGAAGGCCAGGTCCAGAGAGGCCACACAGCAAGCAGAGAAGCCAAGCTTCACATCAGGCCCCGGACCAGAACTGTCTTACGGGAGCAGGTCCCAGTGTCTGCCCCGAGCCCTCAGGCCGCCTGACCGTCCCTCCACCTCACCAAGCAGACCAGCATCGGCTCTGGTAAACCTCTGGCAATGTCAGAGCTGAAAGAGCAGGAACCTGTTCAGAGCCCAGGATGGACAGCCTCCTGTGACACTGTGTATTAACCAGTCCCACCGAGCAGCTCAGCCCTGCACCGGAGTTCTAGGGAAGTCATTACCTATGACCAGTGCAGCCTGTTCTGCCTCCCTGTTGTGCCTCCAGACGAGGACCCCCACTCAGCCAGTAAGCACACTCTGGGAGATCTGCAGGGAGGTCACTATTGCAGGCTGCCTGGCTCCAAGGGAAGCCCCATCTGGCCTGGCCAGGGCCCAGAGCTGCTCACAAAAGGCCTGGCCTGGGTGCCAGCCTCTCCCTCAGTCCCTGTCACTCGGCCACCAGCTTCACACACTGGAAGACTGTGCTGGGCCCTACAGGCTGGTGGTGAGTGACGGGCCTGACACAGGTTCCCAGGCTCTGGTTCCAAAACTGGGCCACAAGAGTCCCGGCAAGGAGGACAACCCTCTATTCTCTCTTATGGGCAGGGCGCCTAAGAGAGCTGCCAAAGCCTGACACAGCCCCACGGGGTCCAGGGAAGGGGCCCGCTACCTAGGGAGGTTCAGCTGGAAGAAAAGAGGTGGTCACATGCAGTGGAGTCCCAGGGTCTCCAAGAGGAAGAGGTCAGGGGAGGAGAAAGCAATCCTGGTTCTTGATAAAAGGGGCTGGTTAGCAATCGCAGCCCTGATGAAGCCCACCTTAGCAGGCAACACGAAGGAAGCTAATGTCTACTGAGGGCTAAACCCTTTACATACTTTGGATCTTTACAACAACCTCCAAGGCTTATTCTTTCCATTTTAGAGAAGGGAAATGTGGCTCAGGGAGGCAGAAGACACTTGACCAGGGACCCGCAGGCCAGTAACTGGTGACCCTCAAGCTCGAACCCAGCTCTCTGATGACCACAACATAAGCTTTTCTACTAGAATAGCTGCCACATGCACTCAGAGACAATGGCTCCAGTTTCTTTAGAAAACATAATGGAAGGTGTGATATAAGATCCCATTTAACATAGTGAAGAAAAAAATAAAACAGGCATTAACTTATCAAGAAGTATTTTAAAACTATAAAACACCCTGAAATACGCCAAATGCACTTGGACAATGGGAAGACATAAAGATTCAACATAAAACTATCAGTTGTCCCTAAATTAATTTTTTTAAGATTTTATTAATTTGAGAAAGAGAGAGCGAGCGAGCAAGAGTGGGGAGAGGGGCAGAGAGAGAGGGAGATGCAGACTCCCTGCGGAGCCCCCAATGACATGGGGCTCACCTGAACCCCATGGATGCTTAACTGACTGAGCCACCCAGGTGCCCCCTGAAATTAATTTACATACCTAACCTTTCTCAAATAAAAGCAGTCTCCATATTTTCAGGGAGGGGAGTAATGAGAAACAATATGATAACAAAATCTATTTGGAAGCACAAACAAGCAAAATGAACCATAAAAATCTAGAAACAGGAGGGAAACAAGGAGCAAGCCACGGGAGACACACCATCCATTTCTAATACTTGCTGGAGGCCTCTCAGGGACGGGTGGAGGAGGCAAGCGCAAGAGCAGAAAGTTCTGCAAGCCACTCTCCCTGCTGACAGCCTCGACTGCCTGCCCGGGTCACGTGCCATGGATCACTGTGGCCCGGGTATCCTTTGTGTTGTGTTGTTTTGTTTTGGAAAAGTTCTCAAAATTTGGCAGGCACTTAATTGTTGCTCAAAGTAAAGAAAAACCAATAATAGCATGACATGGGCTTATTTGAGAAAGCAGCAGGCAGGCCAAAAAGCCCGCCAGTCCCCGGGGCAATGTTCCTTACCCAGCTTTGGTTTAGAGACTGGGACCACACAGCGCTTGTTGCAGCCATACGTGCAGCATTTCTTTGTACCTGGACAAGACTCATCAGTGATGCACCTTTGGAAGCAGGATTGTTTCCGAACAGTCCTGGGACAGTCTCCTTTCCTCCCTGTAGCAAAAAAGAGAGACAGCCTCACACACACACACACACACACAGAGGGAGATAGTAGTGCCTGGTGGCACCCACAGGTGTAGCAAAAGGGAAAAATCAAAGGAAGGAAGCCCTGAGTTTCTTTAGGACCCTCAACCCTGAAAGAAGGGGGAAAAAAAAGGACTCTCAACCCTGGTGCTAAAGCAAAGATAATAACAATAAGAGCTCACATTTACTGAGTTCACCTTGTGCCAGGAACCTCACAATCCCAAGAGGTACACACCATTATCCCCATTTAACAGGCAAGGAAATCATGGCATAAAAGCTTAATACTTACAAAGAGCTGCTTATGGCTTATTTGCAGCAAGAAAAGTCTCCCTGGGTTGGAGTCTACTCTTTCGATCACTACGTCTAACAGGCTTCCCCTTACAATTTGACCCTCGAGCCTTCACAGGAGCCCTGACTGCAAATAAAAGGCAGATATCATCAGTTGTGTGTTCCTTCCTGATAAAAGACAAGGAACTGGGGACTGTGTGCTTAAAGAAGAAATCCCCAAAGGGGGAAGATGTGCTGCAGGCAAGCTCAGTTTCCAGAGCCCATCTAGGAGGCAGGAGACTCTCTGGGTCTTTCTAGCCCAGAGGCAAGGTCAGAGAGAGCACCTGGATTGTGTCCCTCCAGCCAATTCACCTTCTGGAAGGTCTCCTCGGCAGATCCGACTGCAACCAATACTGCAGCACTTTTGCCCGGCGGGACACGACTCATCTCCCTGGCACAGCTCTCTGCACGGGTGCTTATCAGGAGGGCATTCTCCTGCTTTCACTGCAAAAGATATCCCACAATACTGGGGTGACTGGCTCAGCCTCAAGAAATGGGGAATGAGAGCCGAGCGCATTTCAAGGATGTTCAGCCTCTGCCAACATTCCTATCCAAAATAGCTCTGCCATCATTGTCCCTTCCCCCACACAACTCCTGACACTTGCCCACCACTACTGAATGTCTGGCCACTTTGCAGATAAAGAGAGGGAAAGGTTGGGGTGATCCTGTTGCCATTTAAGGAGCTCTAGGGAAAAGCTAGAACCTCTCATAAGTCAGACTGGAAGTCCTACCTCCTTGTCCAGAGAGGGTAAAGAAAGCCAGGAAGACCTACCCTGGCTGTTCTGAGAAGTCCTGTTCTACAGAGATGAACATTTCCACAAATGAGGACTCTCGCTCCAGGAAGAGGCAAGGGATGGCTTCTTAGTCACTTTCTGTTACTGTCAGCCAGGGAATCCCAAATAATAGCTCACCATGCTCTCCTGCAGCCACCCAGGATGTCAGGGACCCAAGAGCAAGAAGAACCTTCAGGAAGAAGAGGCAGCTCAGCATGACGATGGTGCCAACCGTTGAGATGAGCACTCAGTCCAGGCTGGAGGTGTACACTTAGCCCAGGGCATCAACCAAGGGACGGGCAGGACGAGGAGACTGGCCGAAACCCAGCCCCAAAGTCTTCCCTTTCACAATATTCCCCAAGGATGTCTTCTCCTAACAAGAAAAGTAACTGGTTGCTGGTGTGTGGGGAAATTCCTGGCACTCCCAAAGGAAATTCATGTGATGATGGTGATAAAACTCCGTAATGGAATATACACAGCACCCATGGACAATGGGGAGGAACCTGGTCTGTAGTTGGGGAAATGAATACAGGATCAAAGGGAGCCCTAAAGGCCTTTGGAAAAACACAGCTGCAACCAAAGTGACAGAGGGAAGGACCAGAGACATGACTTAATAATAACCAGAGCTAATAAAATGCAGTGAGGCTCCTGCTCATCCTAGCAACCTAGAAAATAGAGAATGGAGTAGACTACTTAGAAACCATGAAAAAAACTATAGTAAAGCCATATTTGAGTTTGTTCAGAACTAGCATAGATGCACCAAGCACCTACATATTGGTCTGTCTAGCCCACACCGGTCATTTTTGGATTGTGTGAAGGCTAGTTGACAGAGTCTGAAAGAAGTTACTGTGCCTCAAGTAGTCTAGACATCTATACTCCCTTTCTTCATCTCCTCTTCCTCTGTTTTGTTTTACTTATCTATCCTGCTTATGACTTGGGACAGACATGATATTTCATGGTATCCACTGACACTGCTTAGCCCAGTAAGATTAAAGAGCAGAGGAAATTCAAGGCTTAAAATAAAAATCTCCTTAACAGAGCCAAAGGTGCCGAAGAGTTGCCTTATTGTTTCAAGACTGATATTGGAGCATGGATATAGTTAACATTTGTTGATGACTTAACATGTGCTTTATATGTATTATTTATTTTAATCCTCACAATAATCTTGCAGAGGTAATAAAACTGGTCCAGAGGGGTTGGGAAAGAATACCCAAGGTCATAAAGCTAGTAAGTGGTGGTTATTGGAATTTAATAATAGTAACAACAGATAGCATTGCTTGAGGGTTTGCTTGCGCCACAGTTCTAAGTGCTTTATATAAATTAACTCACTTAATCCTCCCTGCAGCCCTACGAATTAGGTACTATTATCCCCACTCTATGGATGGGGAAACTGAAGCACAGAAAGAAACGTAGGTCACAGTTGGGAGGTGGTAGACCAAAGACAGGCTGCCCAACTCCATAGTCAGTGTTCTAATCACCATACCATCCTGGATTTGAAGTCAGATCTTTCTACATGAAAAACTTGTACTTTTTACTACCCCATATTGTGACCTGGTAAAAGTAACTTTCTCTGCTACCCATAAATCGATCCAATTCTATTCCCAAACATCTTACCTCCAAGCCAGAGCTAAGGGGAGCTCTGGGGAACCCCACAGTTGTTAAACCCCTGCATCCCCTGCCCATCCCAGAATCACCTGTCTGGAGAGAGCAGCCCAGCTCCCTGGGGCTTGGGGAGTCCACCAACCTTCATTATGATGTTTCAGATACAATAGGCAGCCCCTGGGGCCTAGGCCTGGAGGGACCCAGCGAGTGTTTGGGACGGCATGGGCCACACTCCCTTTTGGGGTTGAGTTTTCGGGTCTACGCATTAGACCCACTCTACAGCTTTGAAAGACTTAACTGCAGGCGCCGCTGTGCCCCCATCCGCACCCAAACCCCAGCCCAGGGAGCCTACTCCCCTCCTCTTCCTGCCCCGCACTTCTCCACCCGCCTGGGCCCAGTGGAAAGAGCCCCCGGATCAAACACCCACAGTCCGCACCCGAGGCGGGGCCCCGCCCCAGTCAAAACCGCTGCAACGGCGCTCACAGAGCGGGCTGGCGTCGCGGACCCCAGAGAGGCGCGGCCTTTTGCGGTTCCCATGGAAACCCGGCAGCTCGCCGCGGCGCGCTTCCGGGTCGGCGCACGACGCGCTCCAATGACGTCACCGGGCTACTTTCCGGCCGGTGGCAGAGTTGGGCTGAAGTTGTCGGGGCTGGGGGAGCCATGGGGGCCACTGGCGACGCCGAGCAGCCGCGGGGACCCGGCGGGACAGAGCGGGGTGGCCCCGAGCTAGGCGACGCGGGCGCAGCGGGGCAGCTGGTTCTCACGGTGAGGACGCCCCCGGGGAGACCGGGGCTGGGCCTGGGCTCGGGCCCGCTGGGCCTCGGGCTCCCGGGACCCTGGCCCGCGGACAAGAGAACGCGACGGCTGGTGCTGCCCAGGGGTTGGCGTTTTCGCAATCCGACGACCTGGATTCAAATTCTGGTGCCGCCCTCCTAGCTAGGTGACGTGAGCCAGTCCTGTCAATCCCTGAGCTCCAGTTTTCTCTTCTGTAAAATGGAGATGATTAGTGCCGCCTCATAAAGTTGTTAGGGGTTGGGACGTAAATGCGAAGAAAGCGCCCAGCACAGCAGCCGCCCCAGAGTAGTTCCTCGTTAAACACTCGTTCCCCTCCTGCCGTCCCAGAAAAGGTGGGTTTGGGACTTTCGAGGCAGGAAACTTTTCTTCAGTTCCTCCACTCCGCAGGGCCGTTCAACCGCCACCCTCCCGCCTACCCCAGGTGGAAGAGGTGCTTAAATGACCTGAGAAACAAGAGTGTCTAAGTTTAACTTCATGCTCACCTTCCACCTCTACCCCAGTGTCGCAGGCATCAGTGACATCTGTTCCCTTGGTCCCCACAGAACCCTTGGAACATAATGATAAAACACCGGCAGGTGCAGCGAAGGGGCCGCCGCTCACAGATGACAACAAGGTAAGGCTGGTCCTGGGTCTTTACCTCCCAGGCACTGACTTGGATGGCACCTTTGGGATCCCCACTGCGCAGAACTGAAAAGAGATCCATCAGCCATTAGAACACTGGACTAGGAAAGAGGAGACTCAGCTTCTGTACCTTTGTGTGACCTTGGTTGAATCATTGCCCCCTCTGAACTGATGTACAAAATGAAAGGGAATCATGGATTCAGCAGTGCCTGAGATCCCTAACATTGACTGGGCTCTGTGCTTGAGGGCTCTAAAGAGGCAGAATAGGCAAATAGTAGTATTTTTTTGAGCTTTTTGTTGTTGTTGTTTTGCAAATAGTAGTATGTATCCGAGTGAAGGGAGAGAGCACAAGATGGATCTATGGGATGCTGATTATTAATATTTCTTGACCTGGGTGGTGATTAAGTGAATATTCACTAAAACTTGGTTAAAGTGTATAGACTTTGTATCTCATAAAACCCTTTAAAAAATAATACTCATTTCATAGGGTTAATTCTGAAAATGGAATAAAGCCATACATTAGTGTAGTTTGCACAGAACCTGGGCATGCAGCTTGTTTTCAGGTGAAGCTGTCTGTTATTGTCATTAATGGAGCCTGTGTCAATAATTGGCTGGGCAGGCTAAGAAAGATATGTCTGGGACACAACCCCCGACCATGTCTTCCTCCTGAATGCAGTTTCACAGATCCTGCCATCTCCATGGACCTCCTCCGAGCTGTCCTGCAGCCTAGCATCAATGAGGAGATCCAGACTGTCTTCAACAAGTACATGAAGGTGAGAGGGACAAAGATGCATGGGCAAGCCTGTCCTACATCACATTCCCCTGGCCCTCTCTACTACACACAGGTGTGTAAAGTCTTCCAGTTCTAAACCCCTGAGGACTTTTACCCCTCCCCTTTGGGGGTAACTTGATTTGAATACCTCTTCTGCCAAGCTGTCATGAGGATAAAATCATTTAAGCGTAATGTGCTCAACACCATGCTTCAAACAAGTGTTTTTATTATTTTTTGAGCAGTATCAACATTATTATTATTTAAAATTCCTTGCCAGGCCTCTAAATAAAATTCTACATGACTCTACCTGATTGTCCCATAGATGCTTCAAACAGCGTGTTCAGAACTGAACTTTTTCTTCCTAAACCTCTTCCTCTTGTGTTTATTCATTCAGGAAGTATTTACTGAGCTCCCATCATAATAGCAGACACTGTTCAAGGCTCTGAGGATGTAGCAGCGAACAAAATGAATAGTGTCCCTGCCCTCTTTAAACAGATAGGTACTATGTTAGGGAACGCCAGAGAGAAGGGGAAGAGAGTGACCAGTGGGGAACAATATTTCATAGTGTTTTGTAGATTGTGCCCAGGAAAGCCATATGTGAGCAGACACCTGAGTAAAGGCAGGGAAAAACAAGCTATGCAAACGCATCAGGGGAAAGCAGTCCAGGCAGAGGGAACAAGAGCAAATGCCCTGAGGCAGGAGAATGCTGGGCACATTCAAAGCCAGGAGTGGCTAGAGCCGAAGCCAGGAGGAGGGTAAGTGGAGAAGGAATCCTCGAGGAAATAGGGGCCTAGTTTATGAAGAACCTTTGAGGTCATCGTAAGGATGTTGGGGTTTACTCTGAGTAAAATAGAGCTCTTAGAGAGTTTTGAGCAGAGCACTTGATGTGGACATTTTTAAAGGGTCACTCTTGACTGATGTGCAGAGAATCACCTGCAGGAGGACCAGATAGGAGGGTTGAAGTGATAATGGTTTGAGTGTTAGCTATAAAGGTGTCAGGAAAGAGTGAGATTCCACGTGTGTTCTAGAGGTAACAACAGGCTTTGCTGATGATTGAAATGTGCAGGGTAAAACAACAAGAGAAGTAAACGCTCAGTCATCTGCCCAGGGCAACTATACCAACAGCATTGCCACTGGCTTGATATGAGGAAGACAGGAACAAGCAGGGGGAATCAGGCGCTTATTTTGGGACGTGGGAGTTTGAATTGGATTGCCATTCACTTAGAAACCAGAAACCAAGGACTCTGCCTTTCCTTCATCTTCCCCATCCAGTCTCACAGTCCACCTCACAATCTGTCATGCCCTTCATCTTCCTCACCTCCGCCTTGGTTCAGGCCTTCCTTTTCACTTACCCAGGTTCCTCCTGTAGAACTTGCCGCTCTTCTTCCCCTCTTTCATCCCATCCACCCTGCAGATGCCAGTGACCTCAAAGGTGTAGGTCTAAGGGTGTCACTCCCCTTTTTAAAATCCCTCTGTGGTCTCCTGGGTGGCTCAGTTGGTTAAGTGTCTGACTTCAGCTCAGGTCATGATCTCAGAGTCCAGGGATCAAGCCCTGTGTCAGGTGCCCTGCTCAGTCGGGAGTCTGCTTCTCCCTTTGCCCCTTGCTGCTGCTCCTGCGTGCATGTGCGCACACATTCCCTCTCTCATATTAGTGAATAAAGTCTTTTTTTCTTTTTTTTTTTAAAGGAAAAGGAAAATACTTCCTCAAGAAAATTTCTCTCCAGAAGCTTATACAACTTTGTATTTATCCCAGCAGCATTTGTGAATGCCTATGCAAGACCAGATTTCATTCTTGGGTTCAGAGTCCACGCACGGTCACCCCTGTATATTCATCACACTGCCCACCTCGCAGGCTGGCTGTAAAGAATCTAGATTATTTTAGTTAGCTTTCGCTTAGCCAGTAATCAACATTGAACACCAGTATTACTCTCCAGTTCTTTTTTTCTGTAGACAGAGCAGCAGACAGAGGGAGAAGTAGTCTCTCTGCTGAATAGGGAGCCCAATGTGGGGCTCGATCCCAGGACCCTGGGATCATGATCTGAGCCGAAGACAGATGCGTAACTGACTGAGACACCAAGGTGTCCTTAATCTCCAGTTCTTAGGCGTTTTGTTTTATATTTTTTAAAGATTTTATTGATTTATTAGAGAGAGCATGAGAGGGAGGAGGGACAGAGAGGGAGAAACAAACTCCCTGCTGAGCAGGGAAGCCAACAAAGGACTCCATCCCAGGAACCTGAGATCATGACCTGAGCTAAAGGCAGATGCTTAACCAGTTGAGCCCCTCGGGCACCCCTGGGTTTGTTGTTGTTGTTGTTTGTTTTGTTTTTTTTTAAGATTTTTTATTTATTTATTTGACAGAGAGAAACAGAGCCAGAGGGAGAACACAAGCAGGGGGAGTGAGAGAGGGAGAAGCAGGCCTCCTGCCGAGCAGGGAGCCCGATGTGGGGCTCGATCCCGGATCTCCGGGATCATGACCTGAGCCGAAGGCAGTCGCTTAACCAACTGAGCCACTCAGGCGCCCCGGGTTTTTGTTTTAAAATGAAATTCATCTCGGCACCTGGGTGGCTCAGTCATTGGGCGTCTCCCTTCAGCTCGGGTCATGGTCCCAGAGTCCCGGGATCCAGCCCCTTGGACTCTTATTATGAATGTGTTCCCAGTGCCTCCTTGTGGGACCTCCTATCAACTGTCCCTCAGTGTTTTCAGGCTCTAACTCTCCCTTTTCAACAGTGGAGGAACCTTCTGCATTCCCTTTCCCCAGCCGATTGGGCCTGCAGGTGTCGTGAAGCCCTGGTCAGGTCTCATGTCACCCATCCCACACATTTCTTTCGGATTGGGCAAGGTCAGAATTCAGTGAGGATCTTTTCTGATCTTCCCTAGGCTTTTAACTGTAGGCACTGGCATTCTTTTTTCCTTCTACAGAAGTAATATAGATATATTACAAAAATTGAGATATTATAGATAAGCAGAAAAAGAAAGAAATGACCCATAATGTCACCACTGTTACTTTAATATATATCCTTACAGTTCTTTTGTCTTTCTGTGTTTGCTTTTTGCTGTTTTAAATAAATAGGCTCATTCTATACCAGACTGTTGTTACCTTGCTTCCTGCACTTAGCAGTATATCATGAATGCCTTTTCATGTCAAAAATATACTCTCCTGGGGCGCCCGGGCGGCTCAGTCGTTGAGCATCTGCATTTGGCTTAGGTCATGATCCCAGAGTCCCTGCTCAGCGGGAAGCCTGCTTCTCCCTCTTTCACTCCCCCTCCTGTGTTCCCTCTCTAGCTGTGTTTCTCTCTGTCAAATAAATAAATAAAAATCTTAAAAATATATACATATGCATGTAATTTTTAATATTTGCATATTATTTCCTGGTATAGATGTACCATGATTGATTTAAGCTATAATTGACATTTAGGTTATTCTTTGATTCTGTACTATTTATACCTTAATGCTGTAATGGGCATCCCCTGGGCACCTCCATGACTGTGATCCTCCTTAAGACAGTACAGAGTGGGGAACTACAGCCTGGGATCTGACTCTAGATCTGTCTGATCTGAAAGCCACGTTCATAATCACTATTCCCTTCTGTATGAGAGGAAGCTAAAAGCTTCTTTTATATTCTGTTTCCTTCAAGTTGTTGCAACTTAGCAGCTCTCCTGACCTTGTCCTCTGCTGTACTTCTGCCTAGTTCTTCCAGAAGGCAGCACTGAACGTCAGAGACAACGTCGGGGAAGAGGTGGACGCAGAGCAGCTGATCCAGGAGGCCTGTCGGAGCTGTCTGGAGCAGGTAAGACCCATGGGGACAAGAGATGCAGAGACATAGGCCTTGGCTTAGTTGTCAGGGCTCTACTAAGAAGGCTGATCACTTCATTTGTAGTACTTGGGGGGACACCTGATAAGCCACGAGCCAGGAGAGGGCCTGGAGCTACTGCTGACAGAGAGAAGGGAAGTGGCTCCTCTGTAGCCGGTACTGGGATCCATACTTTCACATGCATTAGTTCATTGACACCCCAGAAGGCATATTTTAATCCCCAGTTTCCAGAGGAAGAAACTGCAGCTCAGAACAAGCAAGAGTTAGAATAGCTGAAGACTCTCTCACCTCTGCAAGTGGTGACTTCACTCTTCAAGTAGTCACAGCCCCTTTTGGTACCATGGGGCCTCTCCCCCTTCCTGCCTTCCAGATCGCGGGGTGTGCTCAGGAGGCATGACATCAAGTCTAAAAATGCCTGTGTTGCCAAAATAGAATGAACCTGTTTGCGTGTGTCAGCTGTTCTTATAATAGGAATTGTCAGCATCACCCAGATTCTGTGCTTAACTGTGAAACCGGTGGCTGTCAGAGATGGAAATTTCTTCACACTCAGAGCCACAGAGACGGGTTTGAACTTAGTTTTAGGAGGGTGATTCTCAGGAGATGAGAGAGTAAAGTCTCTCGGGAATTGGCCAGCTGCTCAGGCACAGCCTCAGAAAAGAACAAGACCAGGGCCCGAGCCTCAGCTTTTGCGAGGGCAGAACTCTATCCATTAGCGCAGTGAAAGCTGATCTGTTTCTTATGGTCTTATATTTAAGTCAGCCAAACCCCCAGGAGGCCAGTTCATTACTTCAGTCTGGGACTGGAGTATTATGATCAGTTGTGACATCTGCTGATAATAAAACATGGAGGTTTGCTAATGTTCTTATGAGTTTGAACTGAATCAAGATTAAATTGATAAACCTTCAGTCTCAGTTGCATCCCAGAATGCTTTCTTCTGCATATAAAATATAAATATAAAAGAGTTTATTTATCTCTCCAGCTAATATATATTGTGCACCATTTCTGTGCCGTCCCCGACTGCACTATGCAAAATGAACACGGTCCTTACCCCAGATCCCTGACTCCAGTTATCATCCAGTAGATCTGGAATTACGAACTGTTTTGAGTGCTATGAGCGTAGAAGGCAGAGTAGAGAGTATACTAGAAGGTACACTCTCATTCTAGCTGATTCCCTCCAGTCCTGTGGCTTTGAAACCAGTTTAACTGCTGTTGATTCCCAGATGTGTATCTCAGCCCTGAGCTGCTTCCACTCTTGCCTTCTTCTGATCCACCGTCACGGCCACCAGACCCATCTTTTTGAGGATGAACCAGATTGTGTCACTCTCCTCTATAAAACCCAGTGCCTTCCCACTGCAGGTCGAATAAAAACCTTGATGCCGTAATGTGACCCACAGAGTCCTGCCTGGACTGGCTCCTGTCTATTTCTTTAACTTCATCTCCTCCCACTACTCCCTCATTGTATCTTCTAGCTGTACTGGAATCCTTTCTGCTTCTCCAGTACACTGAGCTCCGGGTCTTTGCACTTGCTATTCTCGCTGTCCAGCATGCCTTATCCTTAACTCTTTATATAGCTGCCTCATTTTCTTCAGATTTAGCTCAAATATTGCCTCATCAGAGAGACCTTCCCTGGCCACTTCATCTAAAGCACTCCCCTTCCCCCCCCCCGCCCCCCAGGGAAACCTAGTTGGCTCATCAATTAAGCATCTGCCTTCAGTTCAGATCATGATCTCAGTCCTGGGATTGAGCCTGCTCAGTGGGGAATCTGCTTTTCTCTCTCAGCCTCTCCCCCTGCTCATGCGCACTCGCTCTCTCTCAAATAAATAAAATGCTTTTAAAAATAAAGTAGGGGGGCGCCTGGGTGGCTCAGTTGGTTAAGCGACTGCCTTCAGCTCAGGTCATGATCCCGGAGAGCCGGGATCGAGCCCCACATCAGGCTCCCTGCTTGGCACTCTCTCGCTGTGTTTCTCTCTGTCAAAGAAATAAATAAAATCTTAAAAAAAAAATAAATAAAAGTAGGGATGCCAGGATGGCCCAGTTGGTTAAGTTTCTGCCTTCAGCTCAAGTCATGATCCCAAGGTCCTGGGTCCTGGGATTGAGTCCCTTATTGGGCTCCTTGCTCAGCAGGGAGCCTGCTTCTCCCCTTGCCTGCTGCTCCCCTGCTTGTGTGCTCGCTCCCTCTGTGCCTCACAAATAAATAAATAAAATCTTTTAAAAAATATATAATAAAGTAGCTTCTCATCTCACTCCTTTCCCTGCCTCCAGTTAATCTCTATCACCTTGTTGATTTCTACCACTGATTTCAATCTGAAATTATTAATAGTTCATGAATTTATTTTCTCTCCCTTTTCACCCCCACCTCTCTAAAAGCTTGAGCTTTACAAGAGTTGAAGTGTGACCTTGTTCACCATAGTATGCCCAGCCCTAGAATAGGACTCTTAATATGTGGACACAGAGTGTATGCTGAATACGTGCATCAGTGAAGGAGGAAACGAAGGAACAAATGGCAAATGAACAAGCAGGGTTTGTGCGCTCGTAAAACCTGCAGCTTGGTTAGGCAGACAGGTATGATTTACTGCAAAACATGCGCATAATTTCACGTGGAGACTTGTGCATTCTTCACTGCAACATTTGGAGGAGGTTTATGAGTCTAGTATTGGACTTAGCAAATTGGGACCTCCATGCATAGACACCAGGCAGACTGTTGTATAAATCTGGAGCTAAAAGGAGAGGACACAGCTGAAGAGAAAAAAATCATAGAGTCAATATGATGTGTCAACCATACTCAAATTGTTAAAAAATTACGGTGTCATCAGAATATAGATGGTAATTGAAACTGTGAGCATGATGAGAGCGGATAGAGTACCAAACAGAAGAGGACAGAATGAACCATGTTGAACCACATTGAGGAAGACGAGCCAGCAAAGAAGGCTAAGAGAGAGTAGCCAGATAAGTAGGAGAAAAACCAGGAAAGTGTGGCCACAGGAGCCAGCAGGAGACAGTTTCCAGAAGAAGGGAGTGCTCAGGCTCATGGAATGCTGCTCACATGAACACAGTTCTTCCCATAACCTGCAGGGCCCTGCCGACCTTGCCACACTCCTCATTCAAGCCTCTCTCCTCTGCCCACTATTTGCCAGGCCATCTTTTTCTTTAAACAAGCCAAGTGTGTTCCCACTTTAGGGCTCTTACACGCCACCCTCCTGCTGACACACTTCTCAGCTCTTCTGATAGCTGGCTCCTTCTTCTCCTGCCCAGCCCAGCCCAGAAGCCCAGAAGATCCCTGGGTCCTGGGATCAAGCCCTACATTAGGCTCCTTATTGAGCGGGAAGCCTGCTTCTCCCTCTCACACTCCCTCTGCTTGTGTTCCCTCTCTCACTCTTTCTCTGTATCAAATAAATAAAATATTTTTAAAAAAGAAATATCGTGCCTAGGTGACTCAGTCGTTGGGTGTCTGCCTTTGGCTCAGGTTGTGATCCCAGAGTCCCTGAATCAAGCCCTGTGTCAGGCTCCCTGCTTGGCAGGGGACCTGCTTCTCCCTCTCTCACTCCCGCTGCTTGTGTTCCCTCTCTAGCTGTGTTTCTCTCTATCAAATAAGTAAATAAAATCTTAAAAATAATAATAATAGGGGCTCCTGGGTGGCTCAGTTGGTTAAGCGACTGCCTTCGGCTCAGGTCATGGTCCCGGAGACCCGGGATCGAGTCCCACATCAGGCTCCCTGCTCGGCGGGAAGCCTGCTTCTCCCTCTCTCACTCCCCCTGCTTGTGTTCCCTCTCTGGCTGTGTTTCTCTCTGTCAAATAAATAAAATCTTTAAAAATAATAATAATAATAATAATAATAATAAATTTTTTAAAAATATTAACAGTAGTCTTTGGATACAGAGATTTTAGGTTTGGTGTGGGGTTTTTTTGCATAGTTTCATCTTTAATTTTTCAGCAATGATCATTAATTATAGTTGACCCTTGAACAAGGCAGAGGTGAAGGGCACCAACTTCCTGCAGTAGAAAATACACATATAAACATTTTTTTAAAGTAATCTCTGCACCCAGAATGGGGCTCAAACTCATGACCCCAAGATCAAGAGTCACATGCTGTACCAGCTGAGCCAGCCAGGCGCCCCCACATATAAACTTTTAACTCCAAAAACTAACAGCTTATGTTGACCAGACTACCTTACCAGTAACATCAACAGTTAATTATTTTGTGATAATTTATGATTAACATATTTTGTATGCTACATGTTTTATAGGTGTTTTATATATTGTATATTTGCAATAAAATAAACTAGAGAAACAATATTACTAAGAAAATCATAAGGAAGAGAAAATATGTTTGCAGTATGGTACTGTTTTTATTGGGGAAAAAACTATAAATGGGACTGTGCAGTTCAAATCTGTGTTGTTCAAGGGTCAACTGTACTTAAGTTTAAAATATATATATGTATATCTATGTATATGCATCTCTGGGGATGCCTTTGTACTGACCATGGAAATATTTCAACCCAATCTGGAATTTTAACCTGTTACCCACCAAAATAGTGACTGTTAACACTTGGTCTTTTCCCTTCAGGCTAAACTACTATTTTCAGATGGAGAAAAAGTAATACCCAGATTGACCCATGAACTTCCAGGGATAAAGGTCAGAATCACTGGGTCTGGGGTGTTATGGGGGAAAACCAATAAGGCTGGAAGGCAGATGAACTCTGTGGGCCCAGGGAGCTTCCACATACAACCCATTTGTAGGGCCAGGTCCAGATGGCATCACGCTGGGCGAGTTCATGAGGCCCAGCCCAGGGAGGACCCGGACAGTGTAGTCCAGGGCTTTGTCTTCAGCGGCCCTTGGGGACCTGCGGATCCTAGGCACTGGCTCTCAGCTGACCCCTCCCTTCCATTTTCCTCTAGCGTGGCCGACAGACAGAAGAAGAATGTGCTCATCGAGGAAGCCCCGTTCCCAAAAAGGTAACTCATTTCCATGTTTTCTCCCTGGGAAGAGGCCCTATGGCTCCAGAAGAATATAGAGGGCTTCCTCCATGCATCGTGGAGTCTTTCTAGCATGAGAGGCAGGACCCCTGGAGACTGTTAACGCTCCCTGTTCGCTCTCAAGCATCATTTGGTCTCTTTGGAAAACCATCTCCACCAAGTGACCCTGGACCTTCCAGTGGCATGGGGTGGGCCTTCCCACAGGGTCAGGCCTCTGACAGCTGTTCTTTCTGGCAGAGGAAGGGACGGCCTCCTGGACACATGCTGTCAAATGACCGGGCAGCCGCGGGCATGGTGTGAGTAGGGGCCAGCAGTGTGGGGAGAGTGGGGATGGGGTGGGCCTGGAGGGAGAGAGGCCAGAGTTCCTCTCCTGCTGAAATCAGATCCAGCTGTTTGATTCACCATGGAGGGAGGGTTAGTCTGGTTTGAGGGGTGGTGAAAGGTGGCCTTAGGGAGGGCACTATTTTATTGTGCCTTTGCCCCAAAACTGTTCAGCCTAGCTTGATTAAATACCAGAGCTGTTTTTATCGTTAGTACATATTGAATGCCCATAATATGCTGTAATTGCCGTAAATATCTTAGATAGACCTTCTAATCCTTACACCTGCCCTCTCTAGTGATTTTATAAATGAGGAAATAGAATTTTTGTCCAAGGTCAGCCAACTAATAATGAGCAAAATTGTACTACAGAGGTTTTTGAAGCAACAGAATCTTTTTTTCAAATAAGACTTGACGTGGAAGTCTGATCGGGAAAGCCACATCAGTCTGGTTGGGAGCAGCAGGGACAGTCTGAAACCACTGGCTTAGGAGATGGAGTAATAAGGCCATCACACTATGGCTTGGTCTCCCCGCTGAGGTAGCTCCGCAGCTCACAGACATGAGGGGCAGTTGCTGTTCCCCTCCTTTTCACAGAGAAGGGAAAGACAGCTCAGAGTGCTTCCTGAACCTGCCTTCCTGGCTAAGTAATCTCAGAGCCAGTCTTAGAATGGCATTTGCCTTTGTACCTCCTTCCGTGGGTGACCAGGAGGAAAGACCACCAGGGCCAAAGAAGAGTGTGTGAGGAACTCCCACCACCACCAGCAGGCTTTGTTCCAGTCCTAGGCCTCACCTTGGAGAATTCACCTTTCTTCTTTCCTTCCGATCAGATGGAAACCAAAATCCTGTGAACCAATTCGCCGAGAAGGCCCCAAGGTATGGTAATGTGAGCATGGCAGTGACCGCTCTGCCAGGGAGACCCAATCAAGGTTCTGGGTCCACCGTGAGGGAAGGGGCTAGGGTACGAGGGACGTGCACATGCCATTCCAGAGCCACCTCACCTAGCCCCCAACCCCCCCCCCCATATCCACATCCCCTCTGGCCTCCCAGAAGGATCTTAAACAGGGATTGGAACTAGCGGTGAGTAATATGTGACAGGCCCTGCCCCAAATCTTTTGTATGTCATCTCATTTAATCTTTATAACAATCTTCTGAGGTAGGCTCTGTTGCCTTCCTGTGGTGTAGTGTTGTAGTTATTGTATACACGTAATACCTTTGAACTTATTAAAGGCTCAGAGACCTGCTCAGAGTCACGTAGCTGCTAAATGGTCGAGCCAAGTCTCAAAGCCAAGGTCCATTACCCTCTGTTGGCCCCAGAACAGTTATTTGCAAGCTCTTTTAGCAGTAGAACCCTTTCTTCAAATAAAATCACATATAGAAGCCCATTGAGGCAGGCAAGAACTCCCCTGGCCTGAAGGCTCTGTCTGGTAGGAATGTTTTACCTCCTGTGTTACTGGCTCTCTCTGCTCTCACACCAGTGACCGTGCCTTTCATCTTCAACTCCACTCCCTTCGAGCCAGTAGGTTCTTCTTCCTCAGCAGTGCACCATGTACGTGGACGTCCCTCAGGATTGTGTCGCGGGCCCACTCCTGCAGGAAAGTTTCTGTGAGCGCTCTCAAGCATTCACTCTTAGGATTTCAGGGACGAGTGTGTGCTGGAGTCACCATACCTCTTGGCCCCACACATCTCTTTCTGGTTTAGAATTTACATCTCCTACTGTCTGCTAGACCTCCCTGCCTGGAACTTGTGTAGCATTTTAAACTCAGCCTATCCAAAATTGCAGTCAGAGTCTTTCCTCATAGACCCTCTTTGACATTCTCCACTTTAGTCATCTTTCCCTCCTTCCCATCTATATCCACGTGAGTTCTGGCTGATCGCACTTCCCATATAGATCACAGTTCCTCTTCCCTCCTTGTCATCCTTACCGTCATCTGAGCTCAGACCCTTATCTTCTTTCAGAAATGCTTTAGTACAGCTCTCTGTCTATAGTCTTGCCACTTTGAATCCATTAGCCATGTGTGGGCAAGTGAGCAGTCTTTAAAGCAAATCCAGCTCTCCCTATTTAGAAACCTCAGTGACTTCCTGTGGCCTCCAGAAAGAATAAAGTGCAAACCCCTAAAAGCAGCACACTTGAGACTCAGGAGGGCAGAAGCAACAGCCTTTTGCTTTTTCTCTGTCCCCTACCAAGGGTTCAAGGAAGGGATCCATCCTGTTGTTCAGAGACACCAGCTCCCTCCTCACATCAGGCTGAGAAGGAACCAGCCAGCTATTACCCCCTCCTGGTTGCTTTTCTTTCCCACCCCAGTTTATTTTTTGCCTCTCCTCTAACCCCTACCTCTGAAGTCATTTAATGAACTGTCATGTCCACCTGAGCCTCCAGTAAAAACAAAAACAGGCTTTCCCCGTGGCGGGGAGGGGCGGGGGGCACGACAAGAAGCCCAGTGCCTCTATCCCCTCTCTACTTCTCCCTGCAACCTTATTGTTGCCACTTCCTAGTCTGTGCTCTCTCTTTTTAGCTACACAAAACCCCTCGTGGTCTCTCTAGCCTGCCAAGCCCATTCTCATTTCCTGCCATCTGCCATTCATACTGTACCGCCCTTTCTTCCTCTCTTCTGCGCCTTCCAGAATTAACACAGGAATTACCTCTGCAAGGGATGCTTCCTGTTGACCTCCCCCGTGACATCCCTCACACCCAGCATCTGTATCCCTGCCTGTCTCGTGCTGGCATAATAATCTATACATAATATCTGTGGCCCTCAGAAAGCAGAGACTGTATCTTACTCATCTCTTTATCCCGGTATCTAGCCCAGTGTATTGTCAGTACTTAGTTTCTTGAATCAGCTGTTTGGAATAGTAGGTGAGGATGGTGATAGAAGAAGGCAGGAGAAGAGTATTTTCGTCCTGCCCACCAGGTAAAGCTCACCTCACCAGCCTCTCTATCTTTTGCATAGTGGGACCCAGCCCGACTGAATGAATCTACCACCTTTGTGTTGGGATCTCGAGCTAACAAGTAAGTTCCAGAGCTTTGGTGCTTAGGCGGGTGGAAACTTGGGGGCCTACCCCAGGACCGCAGCTGCTAGAATCCTTACCACTCCTCCGTTCCTTTTCAGGGCCCTGGGGATGGGGGGCACAAGAGGAAGAATCTACATAAAGCACCCGCACCTCTTTAAGGTAGGTGAGTTCTGGGAGGCAGGCAGGCCATTGCAATGTGTGTTCTAGGAGCTCTGGATGGCACAGAGAAGCTTGGAACAAACTGATCTGGGAGTCAGGACTTCTGGACTCTAGTTACCACTCTGCCCTTAACCTTTACCTTTTGTGAAGGTAACATTCTGCCCCTCAATAACATCTACGTCTCTTGTATGCTTATTGTGGACCAAACAGGGTTTCAGGTGCCTCACTTACATTATCTCAGGGAGCTGTTCTTTAAAATAGAGATGGATATCATTGTTTTACAAATTAAAACATTAAAAAAGCAAAAACAGAGGTAAAGAAAGACTAAGTGACTTGCCCTAAGTTACTGAGCCAGTAAGTCATGAGTAGGATCCCAGTCTGTCTTCAGCAAAGCCTGAGCTGTTAACCGTTACCTTATTCAATTGTCTATAAAATAAAGAGATTGGAGCAAGGCAGCGGTTCTAACCCTTTTCAAAGAGAGGTATGTAGGTCTCTCCTACCTAAAATAATGGGGGGCATGATAGCAGTCACCCCTTAAATGAATCTGTGTTTTTTCAGTCACAAAAGTATTCAAATATATTGGAAAAATAGTGCATGTGTGTTTAGGATATGTTTTTGCACCCATACATACGGCTTGGGGTCCCAGAATTACAGCTCTGTCTATAAAATTCTGTGCAAGTTTAGATTCTTTGAAGGGCAGACCTGCTTCTTCTTTTTCAGTCTTATATCCTGAGATCTCAGCACTTAGTGTGGCCTACTTGCTACTTCATTTTCCTTTCAGTGTCTTCACTCCTGTTCTTCCCTCTGATGACCTTCCTCCCCCTGGCTTACATCTCTGTCCGACTCTTCTGTAAGATCCAGCTCTTCAAAAACCCTTCTTGCATCATCCCCCAAATGTATGTGCTCTGGAACCTCCTTGAAACTCCAGGAGCACAATGGTTAAGGGGATGGTTTCAGTCCTGGTTCTGCTCCTTGGTAGCCGTGTGACTTTGGGCAAGTGACTTCGCATTTCTTTTTCTTTATTTCTTTTTTTAATGCAGTTTAGTTAACATATAGTGTATTATTAGTTTCAGAGGTAGAATTTAGTGATTCACCAGTTGAATATAACACCCAGTGCTCATTCCATCCAGTGCCCTCCTTAATGCCCATCACCCAGTTACCCCCCACCGCCCTCCCCTCCAGCAGCCCTTGAGAGGTTGTTTGTTTCCTAGAGTTAAGAGTCTCTTGTGGTTTGCTTTCCTCTCAGTTTTTATCTTATTTTATTTTTCCTTCCCATTTTTGAGCCTGTTTTGTTATCTACAAAAAGAAGGATACAGTCCAACCTTGTAGGATTGGAAGAATTAGGGGAGGGGAGAGTGTAGTAAAGCTCCCAGCTCACCGCCTGGCGCATAGCAAGGGCTCCGTAAATGTTTGTAATTACTAGCACACATTCCCAATTCTTCGATCTGCTTCGACCTGCACTCATTACCAGTGGGGATGATCTCTCACTGTAATCTTTCCAGTCTAAGAAGTGGAGGGAAGATGTTTTTTGTTGTTTTACTTTGAATTCTGCTGGGGAAGACAGGCATCTTTTCATTAATTTAGCATCCATTTGTGTTTCTTCTGTAAACTGCCTCTTGTATCTTTTGCCCATTTTTCTGTCCTGAAGGCATTACTCAAATTTTTCTTTTCCTTTTTAGCTTTTTTTATTGTAGAAATAATATATAAACCCATTCTTACTGTAAAAAGACCCCATGTGCAGAAACTAACAGGGAACAAAACACAAAGTTCCCCTTCACCCTTGACTCAGAGTCTCCTCCCCTCGAGGCCAGCAGCAGCAGCAGCATCCCCCCGGCCCTCCCTGTGCACACATATAGGTGTGGGTGTGTCCTTCAGTGATATTTTATGTTACTGACTATACACGTCAATAGCAATAATACATATATGAGTACATACTGTTCTCTGATTTTTTTCACCCCCAAAATTCATTCATTCATTGAACACTTATTTATTGAGTGCTAAACATTCTCAAGTGCTAGAGATACAGCTTTGAACAAAATGGACGCACAAAACTCCTTGCCGTCCCAGAGCTAACATTCTAGTATGGGGCCAGGTATGGCTTGTGGGCCAGATCCAACAAAGAGCCTGTTTATGTCCAACTTGAGTTTTTCTATTTTTAAAGGGTGATTTAAAAAAATAAAAACGGGGGTTCCTGGCTGGCTCAGTCAGTGGAGTATGTGATTCTTGATCTTGGGGTTGTAAGTTCAAGGCCCACATTATGCATAGGGATTACTTAAAAATAAAATCTGTAAAAACAATTTAAAAAATTAAAATGAAGGATATGTAACAAAGATGTAAGTGGCCGGCAAAACCCAAAATATTTACTAGCTGGCCCTTTACAGAAGAAGTGGGCTGACCACTATAAATCTGTGGATAATATCTTAAAGATTTGTCCATGTTATTAAATTAAGTCTCCCTCATTTTTAACAGCTGTGTAGAATTCATAGAATAGATTTTCCAGAATTTATTTCATTACTCCCCTATTAGTGGATATATATGTTTTTCCAACAGTTTTGCTATTACAAACAATGCTGTCCTAAACATCCCTTGTGTACATGTTGGGGGGATTCTGAAGTGGGACTGAAATTAGGTTAGAAAGCGCATACTTTTAAATTTTATTAATGTTTATATTACTTGGCAAGTGAAATAATTATTTATACTCAAAGGGTAGTAACCATACAGATTTAGCAGCTTTGTATCTATTTCAAATGTTCTACCTATTTTCTAAAACCTGCCTTTATTGAGCACTTATTGTATGTCAGATAGTATCTTTACCACTGTTTATGCACTATTTTATTTATCCTTAACAAGCTCCTGAGTATTAAGACCGCTTGTTTCACATGAAGAAACTGAGTCTCAAGGAAATTACTGCCCAGGTTGACACCACCTACTAAGAGGCAGGGACCAAAATTTAAACCTAATTCCAAAATGAAGTTCTTAACCACAGTGCTATTCTGCCTCCCCCAGAGTCTGACCTGTCCTGGTTACCGTAACATTTCACATGTGTGGCAAACTACCTCGGGTCATTTTTCGAAAAAGAGTAAAGTCTAGAATAGTCACCAGTCTGACCAGTTGCCAGAGGGCTTTGCTTTGAGAAAGGAAGGGGTAAGAAGTGTGCTAAATCTCTGGGGTGTGGGTCCTGTGCCCTGGCCTTCTGGGCCAGCTCCACTTGCTGTGAAGAGATTGGTGAGCCCTCTGCATTCACCAGGCTGGGATGAAGTCTTGGTGAGAGATGCTCGGGCCGAGAGGTGCTCTGAGCCCAAATGAGAAAAGTTCCTCCCACTAGGCTAACATCTGTGACTTCATCCTTTCCAGTATGCAGCTGACCCCCAGGACAAGCACTGGCTGGCCGAACAGCATCACATGCGGGCAACAGGGGGGAAAATGGTAAGCACTGTACTCACGTGCCCTGTCAGGGACCCACCCAGCCCAGGGGCCAAGGGTCCGGCTATTGATGGCAGCTTCCCTCCATGTCTGAGACTCTCAAAGCCTGATGAATGTGGAAAGGGAGACTTTTCAGGGTGGAGAGGGCCCATTCCTCCCCGCTGAAGATCAGACTTACTCCCTAGATTCCCTTCCCACATACCACTCCCTCACTTCCTCTGGCATCATCCTTCATATTCAGATTATATTAGCTGTGCATAAGAATGGCAGGTGCCCAACACAGAACACAACTTTTCCCTCGTGTGCCCATTGACAGATGGCTCTCATGGATCACCACCTCTTCCACCAGACGCAGCTGTAGGATTTTCCCCCAACACAATGCTCCAGGCAGCATCTCCTATCAGTAGGAGTTAGCAGTGAAGTGAAACCTGTTTGCCACGCCTAGCTTCCCCTTCCAGAATCATCTCTGCTTAAAGAGTTCTTAGCCTAGCCGCTGTGTCTCTTGGGAAGCGACCTTGGCCCACGCCAGTATAATTCTCGATGCTTGGCGCAAAATAAATCTTTGCTTAACCTTCAAGAAAAAAAGAAAAAAAAGAGTTCTTAGCTCATCAAGCAACGACCTTGGAAAAACCATGGTTGCATGTCTTCTGAAACTGAAACTTTGTCCATCATATGCAGTGTCCCCCACCTGAGGACTCAGTGCCACCACAGGACTGCTCCTCTTAGAATTCAGTGGCCTTGCAAACCAGTGTGCCATCTCCTTCCTGGCAAGGAAATTGTCTTCTGTTTTACTGCTCTACATATTCCTAACACGCTGTTTCAGAAGATTTTAGGGAGCTTACCACTGATAAATAAAATGCAACATAATGTTAATAAGAAATAGATGGAGAAAAAGGAAAGACAGGATCTAACGTTAAGCCATGGGCAAGACTAGCTTTAAGGGGTGGGGTTTTTTTAGTAGCTGACTTGGGAAACTAGCACACTTCCATGGGTTTTTGCAAATTTAACTCTAGGCCCTTCTCAAGGACATCTCATTGGTTACAGAGTTCACAGTGCTCATAAGATGACAGATTACTCAGGGGATACACAGTCCTGACCCTAGACTAGAAAGAACTGTCTCCCACAGAAGACTTTTCCCATGTGATCAACAACAGTGCCTGTGTGGTAAGCACATCAGAGGGTTCTCTCCCCTGCAGCCATGGCGCTGTGTCACAGCCGTGCTGTAGGTCCCTGCTAGGAGGACCATGAAGTTCAAAACCAAATCATCTCAGTTCCAGAGTTAACGTACAGCATCCTCCTCCTGATTCCGTTTCCATGTGTGTTTTGCTAGCTCTCTTGCCATTTCATTTTAAGCCCATCAGAGTCCTTTTTTAAAGAGGAGGCAGCTGTAAGTAAGTTGCCTGTCCCTGCTCCCTAACCCTTCAAGTTTCTGTTTGAGTGAAAGGTTGTCTCGGGGAACTATTCTCCAGTGTTTCCCTACTCGCACTGTCCTCCTAAACTAAATGAGGCCCCTGTCCCAGCCCTTAAATTAAGCACATGTTTAATGAAGTGGTGTTGAGTTGAAATGAATCTGAGGCAATGATCACTCTCCTTTGCTCCTGCCCCAGGCCTACCTCCTCATCGAGGAGGACATCCGGGACCTTGCAGCCAGTGATGACTACAGGTGAAACCATTTGTCTGTACCCTGCCCCCCCCCCACAGTAGCCCCTGGGGGTGAGCTTGGGCCTCCACCCTCCCTTGCTTCAACTCTCCTCCTCAATATTTGTTCCAGAGGATGCCTGGACCTGAAGTTGGAGGAGTTGAAATCCTTTGTGCTACCCTCCTGGATGGTTGAGAAGATGCGAAAGTACATGGAGACACTACGGACAGAGAATGAGCATCGTGCTGTTGAAGCACCTCCACAGACCTGACGGAAGTCAAGTCCCGTGGCTACACTTGGCAGCCCTCTTCCAAGGCCCTGTGACCCACACGGCTGAGGCCACTGCTGGGACTGCTCCTGGATGGCTCTCAGCAGCATTAAACTGTGCCTGGGCTAGTCTGTAGTGACTCACTACAGAGCACCCCCATACTGGCTCATGGTTCTATATTTCTAAAGTTATTGGGTTAAGAAGCAATTAAACAGTTTGTAATAAACAGTGAACTAGCTGTGCGGTCTGTTGTAGGGGCTGACAAAATACCAAGGGATCTAGAAGTGGGTGTAGGAAAAAAGGACCAGGTACCCTGCCTCCATGGCAGGCAGTAAGGTCCACTGCCCCGTGCAGATCTGCTTTAGGGGACAAAGCTGGGGACACAGTGGACCCTGTGAACCTTCCCTGTTTCTTATTTCTTCATCCCTTAAGATATAGAAGTGGCAGAATGTGTTGGCTGGCACCATGGGGGTTGATGACAGACCAGAAATGTGGAGAGGCTTTTTTTTTTTAATATTTTATTTATTTATTTGACAGAAAGATCACAGGCAGGCAGAGAGAGGGGGGAAGCTGGCTCCCCGCTGAACAGAGTGGGAAAAGCCTCCGGGCACCTGGGTGGCTGAGTGGGTTGAGCCTCTGCCTCTGGCTCAGGTCATGATCTCAGGGTCCTATAGGGCTTCATACCAGGACCCTGAGATCATGACCTGAGCCAAAGGCAGAGGCTCAACCCACTCAGCCACCCAGGTGCCCGGAGGCTTTTATTACTCCCGTTTTCACAGGCTAAAATAGTAAGTGCCATGTCCGAGGTCACACAGCAAACCCTTGGAGAGGCCATGCAGGAGCCTGCTTGTTTCAACAGTGTCCTGCTCTGGCCATCGTTCTCCCGTGAATTTTAAGCCAGCTCCCTAACAGAGGTGTCCAGGACATTAAAACAGGTGGAGGAGCAGGGGTTCCCGGGTTGAGGGAAGGCTACCAATGTCACCAAACCGGAGACACTCCCTTCCCCTGGGAGTAGGGAATCCCAGCTGCGCTGGGCGCGCCAGGAGTTCCCTCTGGTAGCCAGGCCTGGGACCCAAAAGAGTTCGTCCCACGTGGACTTTTTTCTTAGCCCTTTAATGGTCGGCGTTTTCCAAAGGCCACCAATCCGCTGCAGATTCGTTAGTTAATGACAGCCTCTTCTGCCAATGGCCCTTCAGAAACCGGTTCCCACCGCCCAATACTGGTGCGCTGGGAGGTGGGTGCCGCAGTTGCGCGGTGACACAGCACTCTAGCACGCCCCATTGGCTGGATCAAACCCAAGCGAGCCGCTGATTGGCCGGTGCTGCTGGAGGGTTACAATTCAAACGCGGGCGGGCGGGCCCCCGCCCTGCAGTTGCAGTGGTGTTCTCCGAGTTCCTGTCTCCCTCTTCGCGCCTCCAGGATGGCTTCCCAGAACCGCGACCCCGCTGCCGCCAGCGTCGCCGCTTCTCGCAAAGGAGCGGAGCCCAGCGGCGGCGCCGCCCGCGGCCCCGTGGGCAAGAGGTGAGGAGTGTGGAGTAACTTTGGCCGGGCCTTGGCGTCTAGAGCTCGGACTTCCGGGCCCCCACCTCCTTCTAGGGTGGGTAGGTGTGCGGGGGCAGAAGGGCACGCAGGGAGCTCGGGCTGCCCTTAGAGGGCCCCCCGAAGGAGGACGGAAGGGGGAGGCACGCTGCCATGATCCTCCGCGGTGAGCCAAGATGAAAGTGTGCCTGGGACCCTCGGTGGCTCGGCGAGGTGCGGGGGAGTGGAGACAGAAGTGGGGAGAAACTGGGATCTGGCCCAGGGAGACGAACGTCAGAGAAGCTAAAGGGGCTTAAGAACAAGGCAGAGCCGTCCTGCGGGAGCCTGCAATTAGGAGGGTGAGGACTCACTAGGACTCTCCGTCCGGTGGAAATGGGGGTGAGTGTGCCCCAGCTGAGTCTGGCCTCAGGGTAGGGGAAGCCTCCATGACAGCTTTTCCAGAGACATCGAGGTGAGGGAAGAAGCTCCGTGGGGAGCCCTGGCCAACCACACTCCCAGGTGACTCAACGCTTTTGTTGCAGGCTACAGCAGGAGCTGATGACCCTCATGGTGAGTGACTACCTGTCCAGACCCTCAAGCCAGCTGGCCCACCTTCCATCTTCCACTCACTTATCAGCACAGCATACCACTTTCCGCTCCTCTGGGAAGAGTCAGTAGACCCCGCCTACACCTTTCTTTCCAGCTGTGTCTACTCCCACCCACCCCTACCATCACCATGAAGTTCTCTCTAAAATACAGTTGTCTGAAGCCTTACAAGGGCTTCTCTCAACGCTGCCTGGCCCTACTTTCCTGCCCTGAGGTTTACCCACACCCAACTCTCCCCTTACTATTCCTAGGAAATACACCTGTCACTTTAAAGTAATTTTCCCTAGATGACCTTGTCTACTTTAACCCTGAATATCCGACTCATAGCCTTCAATGCTGATACTGTATATCTCCCTACTCTGAATTGTCTTTAGGCTTTGTATGTAACCAGCACTAACTAGCATGTTGAACTGAATTCCCAGCATCCAACAAGACTGGGGGTACAGAGCTGTCCTCTGTTTCTCCCCATAACTCTTCCCTCCTTAACACACCCAGTACTCCTCTCCAAAGGGGCAGGTTCAGCCCAAAGAATTGAATCACTTCCTCAAAAAAAGCCTATCCATTTGATCCAAATTTTGGATCAAATTTGATGAACTAAAGGGGAAGAATTTCACCCACTGACCCCCTAAAATGTACTCTGCCGCCCAGCAGATGTCGTTTCTTCCCCAGATGTCTGGTGACAAAGGAATTTCTGCCTTCCCTGAATCAGACAACCTTTTCAAGTGGGTGGGGACCATCCATGGAGCAGCTGGCACAGTAAGTGTAGGGTTGAGGTAGGTGAGTGTGACTTTGTTGGGTCTGGGAAGAGGTTGGAGGTGGAAACCAAGTGCATGTCAGCTTCAAGCCTGGCAGGCCACTTCCGTGATCTTGTGCTCTGAGCCTGTGGCCCTTGTCTCTCCCTCTGTACAGTAAGAGGTCGGGTTTAAAGCGGGGCTTTCCATCTTAGATGCCTGTGGGGGCCAGACAGAAAGAAGTATGGAGGGTACCTGAGGACTTTGGCCGATGGCAGGGCACAGGTCTCAGCTGTGGCAGCTTCCCATTGCTGCACACCTGGTTTAAGATGAATCAGAAATCTAGGGTTGCATGGCTCTGTCAGTGAATGTGGGACTCTTGATTTCAGGGTTGTACGTTCAAGGCCCATGTTGGGTGTAGAGATTACTTAAAAATGAAATCTTTCTAAGAAACAGAAATTTAGGGGGTGCCTGGGTGGCTCAGTGGGTTAAAGCCTCTTCCTTCAGCTCAGGTCATGATCTCAGGGTCCTGGGATCAAGGCCCACTTCGGGCTCTCTGCTCAGCAGGGAGCCTGCTTCCTCCTCTCTCTCTGCCTGCCTCTCTGCCTGCTTGTAATCTCTCTGTCAAATAAATAAATAAAAACTTTTTTAAAAAAAAGAAAGAAAGAAAAGAAACAAATTCAGGCCTATGTCTAAAATATCCTAATTTTTACATGTCAGCAGCTAATGTTGTGGCCAACTAGAGCACAGCTGTGGTAGTCCTCGGGATGCCACTTTATGCCGAAGGGTCACTGATGTCTCTGCCAGTTGGAGAGAAAGTATCAGAGCCAGTGTGACACTGTCTTTTGTCAAGTTCCAGACAAAGTCAGAAGTCCCCGAAAGCCCCTCACTGGGCTTGGGTTGGTATGTGAGGCTCAGGGTGGGAGGCTTACTCTCAGCCTCTGTTTCCCCAATGCCAGGTGTATGAAGACCTGAGGTATAAGCTCTCCCTGGAGTTCCCCAGCGGCTACCCTTACAACGCGCCCACAGTGAAGTTCCTCACACCCTGCTACCACCCCAACGTGGACACCCAGGGGAACATCTGCCTGGACATTCTGAAGGACAAGTGGTCTGCCCTGTATGACGTCAGGACCATCCTGCTGTCCATCCAGAGCCTGCTAGGAGGTGACTTCTGAGACCAGCCCCTCCCTGAGCCTGGGAACCCACCCCTGGCTAGCCTCTTCTCCTCCTACTGACCATTCTCTCTTTCCATCCATAGAACCAAACATTGATAGTCCTTTGAACACACACGCTGCCGAGCTCTGGAAAAACCCCACAGGTGGGTCCTCCGTCCTTCTCGGGCACCGGGTGATCCCTCCGCAACCTTCAAAGGCTCCTTCAAACAGAAGGATGCTGATGACTTGGGATTGTGTCCTGAGGACTGGGTCGGGGTGGGTGTCAACCCAGATAACCCAATTCTGCCTCTGCCTCTGCGTTTCTGATCTGCTTGTTTGCTGTAAAATAGAAAACTTTCTACATTAATGTAGGTTGAGGGGCTTTTGAAGTAGAAAGCAAACTTTGTGTAAATGACTTGCTCACTAAGACCCCCCAGTCCTCTCCCCAGCATCCCTGGGGACACTGAACCCATCCAGGAGACTTGACCAGGCAGGCAGCAGAAGGAGAATCTGCGGTGTCCGGAAATCCTCCCCAGCTCCCCACACTTCTCCCACCTTTGTATCCTTGCCTGCCCCCTTGCCCACCATAAGCCTTGTTCCCACCACTCCCTGAGACCTGCCTTTTCTCTTCTAGCCTTTAAGAAGTATCTGCAAGAAACCTACTCAAAGCAGGTCTCCAGCCAAGATCCCTGACTGTCCAGCCTCTGTCCTTGTGTTGTCTTTTTGTTTTCTCCTTAGACAGTCTGTCTTTTTCTTCATTTCTATCTAGAACTCTGTCTTAAGCTGTGGTGTCATTTTTGTTTTGTTTGTTTTTTAAATTAAGTCTCTGGTTGAGCCCTTGTGATGAATATATTAAATAAATACATTGGATTTTTTTTTTTTTACAAGTTGCCTTGTCTTTACCCCAAGGATGGGAGTGCTCAGGGTCAGCGGAGTAGGATCCCCTCACTTGCTGTGCTCCTCTCCCCAAGACCTGAAGGCAGCTGACATGCTGAGCTACTGAGCAAGGGGGTGATAAGGATTCCTTCCCTTGTGATCTTAGTCATTTTATGACTGCATCTGTTTCGTCTTCTATAAGACGATGTTACAAAACACCTTTCCCTCTAGTTGTGCCGCACACCAGGAATGGTGGTGGATATTGGAGCTGTCCCAGCTGAGTTACAGATGAGGCTGAACCAGACCTTGCAACAAACAGCTATAGCTGTAAGAGGAGGACATGTGCACACGTGGGCGCACAGCAGGGGCTTGGGAGGGGAGCCCCAGCCACCTACTCTCCGACTCTGAGACAGAGAAAGAAGGCACTCAGGTCACCCTGCAGCAGGCCCAGGGTCTGGGGGTCCGCCAGGGAACACCTCTTCCCTGCCAGAAACCCCAGGACAGCTTGACTCACCCCTTAGCTCAGAGCCCCCCATCTCAAATGGCTGCACACTCCCAGGGAGTACATTCACCTGCTTGTCTCCACCAGTGAGTCCTCCGGCTGCTGCCCCCACTGGCCCAGGCCCCCAGCCTTTGGGCCCCTGAGAAGAAACTGCTGTGTTGACCAGTTGGGGTCCCTGCAGGGGCAGTTAGGGGGAAGAGCAGGCTAGGGTGATGCCCCTGGTCCAGGTCACACAAGATCTCCAGGATGGACCGACAACAGTTGCCAGGTGCCATCCAACACAGCCTGAGTCTCAGCCTCACACAACCTAGCCAGTTCTGCCAGCAGCTGTTTGTGCAGGCCCAGGGGGAGGGGATGGGGACAGTAGTGGAGGGCATCAGAAAGGTTCTCACCTTCCTCTTGCCCTGCCAACCCAGGCTCCTTTCCTGTCCCATGCCCTCCTGAGCAGCAGTGGCGGCAGGCAGGTGAGAAGTGTCATCCAGTCTGGGATTGGATTTGCTTGTCCTGGACTCAGACCCTCCTCTCACGTGCTGCTATTAGCTCCCCTGGGGTCTTGGAGCAGGGCTGCCCAGCCCAAAGTGCAGGTCAGTCTGCCAGGGATCTGCCTCAAATGCAAACTTTGATTCTGCTGGCCTGGGTGGGGCTTGAGGTCCTGCATTCTCTTGAAGCTAAAGCTGTAGAGTGGTGTTCTCAAACTGTGACCCTCCCACCATTCACCTGGAACTTGGTGGAAATGCAGAGTCTTGGTCCCAATGAGCTCCCCAGGATTCTGACGCCCTCTCAGCATTGAAAATCCCTGGCTTAGAGGATGTCTAAGAAGAGGGCCTGCCTTAGGCCACCTCTCCACGTCGTCCTTAATCAAAATGTTTGCCCCCCCTGCCCAGGAAGGCCACATGGCCTGCCTCATGTCAGTCCCAGGGACTGACTGTAGTTCAGAACTAATCAGATTGTTCCATGGAATTAACTCCTGGGAGAAAGTAAAATTATTTTACTAATGGGGTTGCTAAAAGAGGAGCAAGTCTGGGCAGCTGGTGCAGACAGCTGCAGATGGAAGAAAGCCAAGCAGAGACAAGTAGCTGCGAGATGGAGGTGACATTGAGACTCTGGCCTCGAGCCCAGGTGCCTTAGCATCCCAGTCGCAGGAGCCAGTAAATCCCTTTAATGTCTGTTTGCTTTAGGTTTCAGCACTTGCAACAAAAAGAAGCCTAGTACAGGAAGTATTAAAAGGTGTCATTTTTACCATGCACCCCCTACAATTACAGAGTGCCTACAGCGTAAAAACCCTATGCTTGGGGCTGGGGAGAAAGCAGAGGGAAGGACACCGTCCTGTCCTCAGAGGCTGAAGTTCAGGGGGCAGACGGGCATGTGAGTGGGGTACAGTAAGCACCCTAGAGAGGGGTGGTGAAGAGCTCAGACCCAGTAGTCCCCACACCACTAAGTGTACTTGCACACACGTAGACTTAACCTCTCTGTAAGATGGAAATGTTAGCAGCTACCTCATAGGCTAAGTGGACCTTGAAATAGTGCATGGCGTGTCGGGTAATAAACGTCAGCTGCTAGACTCACATGTTACGAAGGCTCAGAGGCGGGGCGCCTAGGTGGTTCAGAGGGTTAAAGCCTCTGCCTTCGGCTCAGGTCATGATCTCAGGGTCCTGGGATCGATGCCACCGTCAGGCTCTCTGCTCGGCAGGGAGCCTGTTTCCTCCTCTCTCTCTTCCTGCCTCTCTGCCTACCTGTGATCTCTCTCTTCTCTGTCAAATAAATAATAAAATCTTAAAAAAAAAAAAACCTCTGCCATCGGGCTCTCTGCTCAGCAGGGAGCCTGCTTCCCCCTGCCTCTCTGCCTACCTGTGATCTATCTCTCCACCAAATAAATAAGATCTTTAAAAAAAAAAAAAAAAAAAAAGCTCAGAGACTGGGTACCTAATGAAGGCCAGGAGGGTCAAGAAGGGCTGTCTGGAGAAGGAGATGGAGTATGAAGAAGTTCAGGGGTATGGAATACTGGCGAAGAAGCATGGAAGTCAGGTCACACAGGGCTTGTAAGGCCTTTCAATTAAAGGCCTTTGAAATGCAGGGGCTTTACCTTGAGGCACTAATGAAACCTTGAGTAGGACAGGGATGTGATCAGATTTGGTTTCAGAAACCTGCTTCCGGCGCTGGGACCTGGCGACTGAGTGGCAGGGAGGTTAACTACTGTTCTCAGCAGCCTGGTGAGCGATGGCCTGAGTCACAACACCGAGTGGGCTCAGAGAGGAGGGAGAAAAGGGTAAGGGGATAGAAAGAAAGTAGCAAAGTAAATTGTGGGGGGTGAGGGGGCTCCAGAATTCCTGACTGGGGCCCATCCCTCCGGGCGCCATCTCTGCGATAAGGGAGCACTGCTGGAGAACAAGATGGAAAGGTGAGGCAGACTTCTCCATGTAGGGCAGGACCAGTCGCAAGGACTCAGGTCACGCAAGTAGAATTGTCACCAGGTAGATGGGGCCACAGTTAAGAGCCTTGCTCTTGCTTCCACCAAATGTCCACGTGCCTAGCTACGTCACCTCACTCTGCCTTCGTCACCTCACTCTGCCTTCGAGAGAACAGCATCCGACTGCCTCGAGGGTTGTGTGGACGAATGAGACCTGCCTGCAAAGCAAGGACCCAGGGCACAGCAAGCAGTCCCAGTGATAAGGCTGGAAATATTCACTGCGGAACATGAAAGGGCCAGAAGGGGGAGTCGAGGGTGCCTGGGTGGCTCAGTGGGTTAAAGCCTCTGCCTTGGGCTCAGGTCATGATCTCAAAGTCCTGGGATCGAGGCCAGCATGGGGCTCTCTGCTCAGCCAGGAGACTGCTTCCTCCTCTTTCTCTCTCTCTCTCTCTCTCTCTCTCTCTCTCTCTCTCTCTCTCTCTCT
>PITA01016167.1:32884-47574 GCA_004023965.1 Spilogale gracilis | reverse complement strand
GAAAGAAAGAAAGAAAGAGGGAGGGAGGAAGAGAAAGAAGGAAAGAAAGAAGGGAAGAAAGAAAGAAAGAAAGAAAGAAAGAAAGAAAGAAAGAAAGAAAGGAAGGAAGGAAGGAAGGAAGGAAGGAAGAAAGAAAGAAAGAAAGAAAGAAAGAAAGAAAGAAAGAAAGAAAGAAAGAAGAAAGAAAGAAAGAGGAAGGAAGGAAGGAAGGGAGGGAAGGAGGGAGGGAGGGAGGGAGGGAGGGGGGAGGAAAGGGAAGGAAAGGAAGGAAGGGAAAAAGGAATGTGATCAGCATTGGGAAAGCCCCCTGGGAGTGGGGGCAGTATTGGTTCATTCCTACAGTCAAGCTGTGTGAGTGACAGGACCACTTACATTTCGACACAGTGAGGCATGGACCCTTCGTGTGGGTAGCTGGTGCCAGGAGGGTCAGCAGCAGAAGCCAAACAAGCTTATAAACATGGGTGAAATTCAGACAGCTGCAGGCTGTGACTTCACTAATGTGGTAAAAACAACTGTTTAGCTGGCTGACATGAATGACTTCAATACTGCCAATAAAATGGACAAACAGCATTTCAAGAGTTATTTTCCTATGAGAGCTGCTTACCAGCTGCTGCTTTGCCCAAAGGAGGTCATGTGGAGACTGAAGCAGTGGCACACCGAGGACCCCTCACACTTCATCACTACAAGTGGGTTCGGCATGATTTAGTCTGGAATTATAATAATGTTTTCAAATTAACAGCTTAATTTTTACAGTTGACATTGGAAAGTGTATGACTGACTAAGACATTGGAAGTTATTATAGGAATAACCATATAATAAGGGGAATTGAGCATGCATTGGAGACCAGATGACAAATCCAGGTACCAGTGTTATAGATCATGCTGACGTACACTCATGTCACTGCATATAGGAAAGGAGACTCTCATTATGTACTTACTCAAATAAATAAAAGTAAAGAGAAATAACATGTAGGAGAGATAAGTCACTGTTCCTGATAGATAATAAAGAGCACACCTAATTCAGTTAAATCCTATTAATTTAGGGGCGCCTGGATGGCTCAGTTGGTTGGGCGACTGCCTTCGGCTCAGGTCATGATCCCGGAGACCCGGGATCAAGCCCCACATCGGGCTTTCTGCTGGGCAGGAAGCCTGCTTCTCCCTCTCTCAGTCCCTCTGCTTGTGTTCCCTCTCCGGCTGTGTTTCTCTCTGTCAAATAAATAAATAAAATCTTTAGAAAAAAAATCCTATTAATTTCATGAGTTGAAATATTTAGTTCTCGAGTGCCTGGGTGGCTCAGTGGGTTAAGCCTCTGCCTTCAGCTCAGCTGATAATCTCGGGGTCCTGGAATCGAGTTCCACATCAGACTCTCTGCTCAGTGGGGAGCCTACTTCCCCCTCTCTCTCTGCCTGCCTCTCTGCCTGCTTGTGATCTCTTTCTCTATTAAATAAATAAAATATTTTTTAAAAAAAGAAAGAAAGAAATATTTAGTTCTCACATCAGCTATATAATTCTGCTTCTACTTGAGTAAAATTAAAGTGTTAAATAAAGGAGAAGAAAGTGAACCAAAATTTTAAAGGTCATATTTTTCTAATGGAAATACAATAGACATGCTGATTTAAAAAAACAAATAAATGGATAGATGGATGGATGCATGGAGATGGATGGATAAAAGCAATAATCTTCAGTTTCTGGCCAAGATGGAAAAATAGATCAGATTTATCCTCCCACCTGGAGCAACCAAGAATACCAAATGAAATATTTGGAACAATGGTTTTAAAGACATTGAACCTCAGACAGTGAGGGACAGTGATTCCCTAGGAGATAATAAATGACACTAGAACTGTCCCAGTTTACTGCTTCAAGAGTTTCCAGACCCCAAGGCCCAACCTAAGGACAAGGTCTCCCTGAGATAGGGAGATGCAAGTGAGACTCTGGAGAGACGAAGGAAGCTAGAACTGGCAATGTAAAGAGTTAAAGCTGCCTAGAGAAAGCAATCTGGGAATGTGCAGATGATCCTCGGCAAGTACTCAGCCAAGTACTGACCAGCACCTGCATGTGAGGAAACAGTGGGAGGCCAGGGAAAGAACCACGTGGAAGGATGAGCGGGAACAGCCCTCGCTCTACTCACAGTCCTAGAGTACTGTCTGCTCCCACCAGCCAGAGGGCAGCACTTCCTAACACATGGTGCACCAGAGGGGATTTGTCTCCACTGTGGGGAAAAATTAGCCTTAGATCATCTGTTCTCTTGACCTTAAGGACTTGAAAGAATTCAAATCCAAGAAGTAATAATTATTAGATCAAAGTATGCACATTTTGGGGGCACCTGGGTGGCTCAGTCATTAAGTGTCTGCCTTTGGCTCAGGTCATGATCCTGGAGTCCCCCGATGGAGCCCCGCATTGGGCTCCCTGCTCGGCTGGAAGCCTGCTTCTCCCTATCCACCTCCCCCTCCTTGTGTTCCCTCTCTCACTATGTCTCTCTCTGTCAAATAAATAAATAAAATCTTTTTTAAAAAGTATGCACATTTTACATTTTGATATACTACTACCCATTTGGCTTATAAAAAGTTTATCAACTTACACTGTCCATTTATTTCACAGAGTTGCCATCAAGGAATTTATCTATTTGTCAGTCTGATGAATGAAAATATTCATCTTCATGGCTTTATCAAGTCTTTAATCTGATGTGGCTACCGCCATGAAGTGCTGACTCTTACTACACTCTGCTGAGAGCTCAGTCTGGTCCATATGACCTAAACCTCATGCCAACGTGCTTCCGGAGCCCAATTTTAGACAGCCATCCTCTCCTATGAAAAAGAATTCAGATTCCAATTACTGGCATTTTCTTCTATTTCTCAAACAAAAGGCAATCCAGTTGACCTTTGAACAACACAGGTTTGCACTGCCCAGATCCACATACCTGTGAATTTTTTAAAAATAAATGCAATGTAATAATCCAAATGTTTTTTCCCTTCCTTATAAGTGTTTTCATTTTCTCTAGCTTACTTTATTATATGAATACAATATATAATACATACAGCATACAAAATATGTATGTTAATGAATGGTTAATGAACCGTTTATGCTGTTAGTAGGCTTCCTGTCAACAGTAAAGTTTTGGGGGACTCAGAAGTTTTATTAAGTGGATTTTCAACTGGACGGAAATTGGTATCACTAACCCCCATGTTGTTCAAAGGTGAACTATATATTAAAAGCTCACATTACTGGATTTAAATTATATTTTACTGGTGGGTCCAGAACAAAATAATGCATAAGAATACATCTCTCACAGGCAGATAGATTTGAACTCAAATGTCTTCTTACAAGTTACCTACTAACTTCACCCAATTTCACCCTATGCAGGATAAGTTAATTTCCCTTAACTCATTTCCTCATCTGAAAAATGAAAAGGCTAATATATACTTTTAAGGGTTTTTTTTTAAAAAACATAAAGGAGATAATAAAGGGATGTCTTTATGGAAATAATTAGTGAGGATATGTGTCCCTCAATTAAGAGATCACCCCATAAGTTCTAACCTTAAAAAGTAAACTATAATCAATTCATATTGAAGTTGTCTTCATTAAACTTTGAAGAATTTCAGAATAAGAAACAAAGGTGGTGATAGGAAAATCAGCAATTAATTGTTGGCTTTATAAAATTGCATTTCACTTGCAAATTTAAGGACAACCAAACAAGTTAAAAAGCTACAAAGATCGGGGCACCTGGGTGGCTCAGTTAGTTAAGCGACTGCCTTCAGCTCAAGTCATGATCCCGGAGACCCAGGATCAAGCCTCATATCGAGCTCCCTGCTCGTTGAGAAGCCTGCTTCTCCCTCCCTCATTCCCTCTGCTTGTGTTCCCTCTCTGGCTGTGTTTCTCTCTATCAAATAAATAAAAAAATCTTAAAAAAAAAAAGTTACAAAGATCACCCCAAAATAAAGAAACCATTTGACCAAAAGAAAAAAAGCACTGTCACTGTGGTAGTTTTTGTAAGAAATTGTTACAAATTTAGTGGCTTAAAACAACACAAAAGCACAAATTTATTCTCTGATAGTTCTGGAACTTAGAAGTAGAAGTCTGGGAAAAAAAATTACAGAGAATTAAAATCCAGATGTTGGCAGGGCTGGCATCCTTTGGAGGTCCTAGAAGACAATTTTCTCCAAGCCTTTCCAGCTTCTGGAGGCTGCCACATGGCTTGGCTTGTAGCTGCTTCACTCCAGCTACTTGTTTCCATAGCCACATCACTATTCAACACTGATCCCCTGATTCCCTCTTAGATGGACCCTGGTGAGAACATCAGGCTCACCCGTTAATTCAGGATAGTCTTACCTTAAGATCTTCCATTTATCACATCCGCAAAGTCCTTTTGCCATATAAGCTAACATTCACAAGTTCCAGGAATTGGGACATGGATATCTGGTGAGGGGAACAATTATTCACCCTGCCACAGTAAATAATGCAAACACACAGAGTACATAAACAACACTCCACTGAATCATGCAAATCAACAGATTATGAACCAGCAATCCTTCAATGCTTCCTCCTCCATAAAACTTGCCCTAACTCCCTTAAGAAGTTGTGGACATTTGTGTTTAAGGCTGACTATGTGTATAATGGTATGTGTGTCAAACATCCAAAGAAATCTTGGTCGAGCATCTATGGTGTGCCACGCACTGTCTGGCCACTGGGGATCCAGCAGTGAGCAAATCAAAATCTCAGCCTTCATGGAGCTCTCATTCTAAGCAGAGGGAAAGCAGCGTTCAGGAATTTTTTAAATACCACCAGCAAGATATGTCTTCGTTGAAAAGCAATGAGATTCACACATTCTGTTTTACTCTACTTTAAAGATCTGAAAAATATTAAATATATGACTTCCAAAGCAACTGCCTAAAATAGACAAGAGTTAGCTCAAAAATATTAGGACTTACTGTAAAAAAAATAAAATAACCTTACATCTGAAGAAGTGAGTTGTTGAATACTCTGGCCAAGAGTAGAAAAGAAAATTTGAAAATTTGAATGAATTCCAGATGCAATGAAGGAGTTGACTACAGATTTAATAGACTTCATTATAAGGAAGAGAAACTATTAGTGCCTTTTGTTTCCATTTTATAACTCAGTTTAAGGTACAGGAAGACTCCTAAGATACAAAACAGAGTATTTTGGGTGAAGGTTTAAAAATGGCCTCATTTTCCTGCCAAATAATGTTACTTAAAACAGGAAAACAAAGAATCCTATGTCCTCTGGTTACCTGAAACTCACGTTTGGTTGAAGTAAAATGCTTAACTAAAAAAAATATATACATAGTTAAAGGAAAAGATGAGAGGCTGACTCAATGTGGTGATTAAATTCTTGATACAAAACAACTTCAGTTTATTATTATTCTATTATATTTTCCAGTAACTCTTGTCCTCTTTCTCTTAGTAGCCTATCTCTCTTGAGCGTTCCTCTCTTATTTAGTGCTCCTTGATTAGGGTTTTTTGTTTTGTTTTGCTTTTTGTTTTGTTTTTGTTTTACTTATCTGTATGTGTCGGGGACTGTGCGTGATCAGCCCCTCCCAAGCCACCAGAAACTTTGATGGAGGTACCCGTGAATGTGAATGAAAGCCCCTCCGGGCTTTCCCTACCTAGAATCCAGAAAGCCACATACCCTGTGGGTCAGGGCAATATGACCTTTGTGTGCTTATTCAAGACATATAGTTCCATTTAATCCTCCTCCCAGTGATCATATCTCTATATCTCTTATCTGTATTTCTTGATCCCTGTGCCTCAATGGTCTCAACTTCTGTGGGTTTAAGCAATCACTCTGTACCCTGCAGTAGGGTAATAATCCTGTCTCTAGGGCAGGTGAAAAAGCAGCTAAAGATTTAACTGCACCACCCAACTTCTTCACTTGGGAATAATAAAAGACTGGGACCCTTGACAGTCAGAGAGACTGAGAGACAGTGAGACAAAGGCGGAGAGCCTGCCAGAAAACAGCAAGAGAGCCTGTGAGGAGAGAGAAGAGAGCCAGCAAAGAGACAGAAGCAATGCGAGGAGAGAGCAAGAAGCAAAGAGAGACAGAAGAAGAGAGAGAAGTAGAGCAAGAGGGCCAAAGCCAGCGCTAGAGCTAGAGAGCCAAAGCTAGAAAGCCAGAGCATGAGCCTGAGCCTGCTTCATAGGTCTCTCCTGACTGACCTCGGGTCTGTCAGCTTGCATCAGATTTCCGTGTTCGTGTCATTATTTCGCCCACCAGACATCCCGCGGTCTGGGACCCACATCTCTGCCGAGGCTGGTCTCCGGCGGTGACATGCATGAAATTATATAGAGAGGCATTAAGTAACATCTTAACTATCCTCTGTGCCTCACTAAGACACCAAAAAAGAACAACTCTTTTAAGCATATCAAAGTTTAAAAGGTTTTCTAGAAAAAGTATTTCCCCTTTCAAGGCCTCAAAAAAACCTTCAGCTGAGTTGACAGAGAGGGCCTATAAAGAACACATAGGGGGCACCTGGGTGGCTCAGTGGGTTAACTGCCTTTGGCCCAGGTCATGATCTCAGGGTCCTGTGATTCAGCTCCCCATTAGGCTCCCTGCTCCTCCCTTTCCCTCTACCCTTCCCCCTGCTTGTGTGCACTCTCTCCCTCTATCAATTAAATAAATAAATAAACAAACAAACAAATAAAATCTTAAACACACACACACACACACACACACACACACACACACACAAGGAATGAGCCACATCTGAATGTAGCTTGTCAGCAACCATCAGTGGAATCAGTTCAAGTATCAGGGTTTAATTTGGGAACCAAGACCACAATGAATAACACAGAATGAGGGCTTCATTTTCAAAATTGTAATTTAATTGTGGAAGGAGCTGGGGCAAGAAAACGCCAGAAGGGGGTAGCTAGAGAATGAAAGAAGCAACCCTAACCAGGACAGACAGGGAGAGCTGGTGAGGCCCTCTATGCCGGCCTGCTGTGTCTGTTATCTGCTGGCCAGACCCAAGCTTTTAGAGGTCAGCTAGGTCAGAGGCAGGGGAGAGAGTCTTGCCGCAGAGTTGGAGAACTCAAGGAAAAGCTAGGGCGCATGAAGACCAACCAGGACTCACAAAATCTCTCCCGTGCCTAGCCCTCACCTGGAATCATACAGGAAAGATGATTCCAGCACAATTTTCTCTCATGTATTTAATTTATTTGATCTTACTCCCCATGTCTATTATACATAAATCCTTAACTGGTCCCACTTCCTATCCTAACATCCCCCAAATCCTCCAAATGAATGCTTCCAAATAGTAGGACATGTAAAAATCCCCTGGGAATCTTCTTAAAAAGTAGATTCCAATTCAGTAGGGCCAGATTGGCGCCTGAGATTCTGAGTCTGATATGCCCTGCCTTTACACACTGACATTTAACCCTCACACGTGAAAATGCCATGGTGGCACTTTTTTACACTGTGTTCCGTGGAGCCCCAGATCTCCAGAGGTGCCTGAGAGCCCAAGGCTAGTGGGGAAAGGTCAGGTTTGGGACATCATGCGAGGCTGTTCCGCTTTTATCTGTTTTAAATATTGGAACTTCATGGAAAAATCTCATTTGCAGAAAAATATACATGATTTCCTTGGTTTAAAAACAACAAAAACAAATCTAAAAATCTTTTAAAGTTGAAGGCTCGCAAAACCTAATTGCAAAACTATCTCGGAAATGGGGGGTAGGGAGTCAGTCAAAATTCTTAGCAGGCACCACGGAGGCAGTGGTTCTGAATCTCTGCCTTCACATATTTATAATGCTTTTGTGGGTTTGCAGCTAATTTGCCCCTTTTGTGATTCAAATAAGCTTCAGGTGATGGCTCTAAAATGTTGCCACACTCTGAAAATTAGAGCTTTGTTGTTATTTTGAAATTCTAGATATGGAAATGTTTAAGGAGAGTCAAAATCTATTCACATTAAAAATAATATTGATGATCCATCTCTAAAGGAAAAAAAGGAAGAGCTGCTTTATATACAGTTTCAACTGTTATAAATGCTTTACTTGGTTTACAAATGGCTTTAATGCTTAAAATCACATACCTATGTGAACAGAATTTTCCTTTGATGGTGACTATCAAGAAAAATGAAAATGGGGCACCTGGGTGGCTCAGGGGGTTAAAGCCTCTGCCTTCAGCTCAGGTCATGATCTCAGGGTCCAGGGATCGAGGCCCACATTGGGCTCTCCGCTCAGCGGGCAACCTGCTTCCCCCTCTCTCTGCCTGCCTCTCTGCCTACCTGTGATCTCTCTCTCTCTGTCAAATAAATAAATAAAATCTTTAAAAAAAAATGAAAAGATGGTTGTCCAAAAGTATTAATCAGAAATTAAATATAGCCATTAAAAGCATAAAACTAATATTAAACTGTTATGTTCGGGGAAGCAAATACAAGTTTCTCATTAAAAACCCTGAAATTTGGCACCTGGGTGGCTCAGTTATTTAAGGGTCTGCCTTTGGTTCAGGTCACAATCCTAGGGTCCTGGGATCAAGTGCCACATCAAGTCCCATATTGGGCTCCCAGCTCACTGGGGAGTCTGCTTCACCCTCTGCCCTTCTGCCCTGCTCATGATATCTCTCTCTCTCTCTCTCTCTCTCTCTCTCTCTCTCTCTCTCTCTCTCTCACTTTCTCACTCAAATAAATAAATAAAATCTGAAAAATTTTCTTTGAAAATTTCAAGCTCATTCAGTATCTAATATCTATCTACAAAGTGTACAATTATATCATATAAAATAAATGTAATAGATCTTTTCACCAAACACAATACAAATGTTTCCACATCCTCTCCTGGTTACTCCAGTATATTACATATTATATTTCACAATTTTTATGTAGTCCACAATGTTAATAAAATGGTCATAAAGGACTATTTTTGAGAGTAAAGGTGCAGAATGCACATTTCTTTGGGGTCACAAAGACACAAAGGAATCTTGTAGCTTGAATTCCCTGTATCAAAATGGGCTGACAATATTATGAAAGATCTTGACCACTGAGATCTCTAGATGAGGTCAATTCTCCAATTCCACATCCTGAAGCCAATTCATCGAATGCAAATGATAGTGAGTAGCAGCTGAAATTTGTTCCCTCACATTGCCAGTCTTCCTCTGAAAGACTGTCTTAGCGGAAGTCTTTAAAAGAAGAGCTGGTGTAAGGAGGATGAACGTTGAATTAAGTCATAGGGGAACAAATATACACCATTCAGTCAAAAGATCAAAATACTCATTCAGAATAAGTTGAGAAATATCTTCAACTACACAGTGCAATTTTCAAACAGAAAAAAAGAACAAATGGAATTATTAATAATAAAAATAGTAATTCAGACAATAATAATTCTGGTAATGGTTTTTGAGATTCAGAAAGAGTTTTCCATGTTTTTGTTCTCTTCCTTTGTATAAGCTTGTAATGCTGACTTGGTTGGCTATACACTTCGCCTAAGGAGTATATCACATAGGCAGCATATAAAGGCACTGAGAAATCTGCTGGACTGCAATATGCCTTGTAAAATAACTTTTTCATGCCTGAAATTTTTTCCATTTGTAGTATTTTCTTAAAATGATTTTTCCTTTTAAGTATGGCAAGGATTCAAGGTAATAACATTAGCTCTGAGCAATTAACACAGTAATTAGAAAAAACATATTCATGTCTCTTTACCAAGTACTTCTATCAAACATTGCCTCCATGAACTAAGAATTAAACGTATGTTAGCTTTTTTATTATAGACAAATGTAAAAGTGTTTCACCAACCTGCTGAATATTAGTCGTTGGGAAAATGGTAAAATAAAATCTAAAGAAAGTATGTTCAAGCTCTTGATTGCATTGCAAATGTGATGACTAAGTGTGAATAAAAGTCCAGCAATACTGAACTTAGGCCCTTCTCAATGGTGTGCTAATAACAGCACTGAGGGAAACATCCTTCAATTTGCATCCTTGAACAGAACAAATGAGTACATTGAGGCAAAATATCATGATCCCTATCAAAACCTTTTCTCTCTAGGGGCTTATACTGTCATAGAGAAAAATGAATGCAAACTCCTCATAAATTGCAGACACATTATGTGTTTCATAAATCTTAAAAGAAGCAAGAAATACTTCTTTTTGTTGAGATTGTAGTGTGATCATTACAGTCTTCTTTTTCATGTATTATGTATTCATGTATTCAAAGGAATAATTATGTTTTCTTTCTTTAAAAAAAACTATGGAATAAGAAAAAAAATACCTTCTGTGACTGTGTAATAGTTTTGCCATTTCCAACTATTGAAGTAGGTGACAGAGCTGGGAGAAAATGTAGGAGAGGGTTACTAACTGATCAACTTAATCTAATAGTCTATTGATTAATCAATTTAATTTTGTTTAGTATATGATTAGTCACCAGAAAAATTAAATCAAAGTATAAAAATCTTCTGTAATTTAAATCTAGGAGAAAACTGGGAGAGGGATGTCATCTTTTGTTGTTTTATTTCTTAATTACTTACAATTTACATATAATAAGTTACACAGATTTTAGGTTTGCTGAGTTTCAAAAAATGTGACCATATATTAACTGAAATGAAAACATATATAACTGCGCTCAAAAAGGCCTCATATTTAGTCTGTTATTATTATATTCTTGAAAGTCTTAATGACTTTATCTGTGAACTTGTGCTTTGTAAGATGAGTCTGATTGGACCAAGGAGCAATCATATGCTCTACTGTTCCTTGTCGCCCCATTCACACATGGGCTTTAAAATGCCCCACAAGGACATTCCAGAAGGCAAATGATGAGTGAGGTGTAGTGAGTCTCAGTGTGAGGTAAGTATGTCACCTCTAGGAATGAATAAGCATGGGCACCACTAGCATCAGAAGTCACTTTCCACTCCAGTCAGAACTTGCTTCAAACACAGAAAGAAAGCAATGGGGTTCTAAGAAACACTAATGACCAAGGAGCCCTAAACTATCCTTTGCTACTTGTGATCACTTATGCTGAAATGATGATATAGGGGCCCTGGGTCGCTCAGTCGTTAAGTGTCTGCCTTTGGTTCAGGTCATGATCCCAGCATCCTGGGATCGAGCATTGTGTCGGGCTTCCTGCTCAGAGGGAAGCCTGCTTCTCCCTCTCTCACTTCCCCTGCCTGTGTTCCCTCTCTGGCTGTGTTTCTCTCTGTCAAATAAATAAATAAAACCTTAAAGAAAGAAAGAAAGAAAGAAAGAAAGAAAGAAAGAAAGAAAGAAAGAAAGAAAGAAAGAGAGAAAAAAAGAAAGAAAGAAAGAAAGAAAGATGGTGGCATAAAAGGAAAGGAAAGATACCATAAGCCATAGTTCCTTTACCCTTCAGACTTTATTCACCATTAAGCAGAAGGGACAGAGCATAAGCAGAATGTTCATATATCAGGCCATGAAATAAAAACACTTTATGAGTTTTGTGCAGCACTTTCACCGTTTGGATAAGAAAAAAATACATATGTATGCATGAGACACAAAATATGAATTGTGTAATTTCAGTTATTCTGCATACAAGATAAATGTTCTTACATTTGCATTTAAAACTAGCATCGCACAATATAAAGATGACCAATAAATTTTAATATTTAATATTACATTTAAATATGATGATTTTAATTTTTAATTTTCCTTGTTGAGAACATTGAATAACAAATTAAAAGACTTTGGAAGGAAGAAAATCATAATTCAAAAGACTTTGGAAGGAAGAAAAAACTTTATATCTTAGTACCTTTAATGACATTTTTTCTGCTTTATGAACAATGCCTCCCATTTTCATTTTGCACTGGGCTATTCAAATAATGTGGACAAACCTGCTGTGTATAAATGGAATCTTACAATGTAGCTTCCTTGTGTCTTATTTGTTTTAGGTGAATATAAGTTGTTATAAGATTCATCCATGTTATTATGTGTGGCCGCTGTTCATTTCTTCCTACGGTCAAGTAGCATTTCATTATATGACTACCATTCCCCCTGTTGATGGACATTTGTATTATTTCAAGTTTAGATATGTTAGGAATAAAAGTGCCAGGGGTGTCTAGGTGGTTCAGTAGGTTAAGCACCTGCCTTCAACTCAGGTCAAAATCTCAAGATCCAGGGATCAAGCCCTGTATCAGTCTCCCTGCTCAGTGGGGAGTCTACTCCTTCTGCTCCTTTCCTCACTCGTGCCCTCTCTCTCTCTCAAATAAATAATTTAAAAATATAGTTTTTTAAAAAAAGAATAAAGGTGCCATGAACATGCTTATATAGGTCTTTTGTGAATATGTGTTTCATTTCTCCCAGGTAATAACTAGGAGTAGAATTTCTAGATCATAAAAAAATTGTGACAGATACAAAAGAAAAGCATTTGACAAAATAGTAAAAAAAGATTATTTATACTGCTTTCTACTTATTTATACTCCTTCCTTCCTATTTACATATACTCTTATAGGAAGGAATATAAATAAATACTCTCTTTTGACTATATTAAATTTACTGTTTTGATGAATGAATAAAGAAAAGATGGTATATATATATATATATATATATATATATATATATATATATATATTCAACGGAATACTATTCCGCCATAAAAAGAATGAAATATTGCCGTTTGCAATGACATGGATGGAGTTAGAGTATAATGCTAAGCAAAATAAGTCAGAGAAAGACAAATACCATATGATTTCATTCATATATGAAATTTAAGAAACAAAACAAATGAACAAAGGTAAAAAAAGAGAGTGAGAGAGAGACAAACAAAGAAACAGACACTTAACCACAGAAAACAAACTGATGGTCACCAGAGGGGTGGTGGAGATGGGTGAAATAGAGGATGTAGACTAAACAGTACATTGTCATATGAGCACTGAGTACTGTATAGAAATGTTGAATCACAATACTGTACACCTGACATTAATATAACACTGTACATTAACTATACTGGAATTAAAATTAAAAACCTAATAAAAAAATAAAGATAAGTTAACTGTTTTCCTAGGCCTATAACATGAAAAACAGTTTTTTTATAACTCAGTCTCAAAATCCCTTTAGTACTATGTGCTTCTGTCATAGAAAACATTATGACAAATAAAAATACACTCATGGAAGTGCCTGGCTAGCTCAGTCCAAAGAGCATCTGACTCTTGATCTTGGGATCATGAGTTCAAACCCTACATTGGGTATAGAGATTACTTAAATAAATAAAAACTCACAACATATAGATATACTTGCAGGTCACTATGAAGTTTATGAAACGTTTTGCAAAACATTATCTTATGATTTCCAATAACTGCAAAATAGATTTCCCCCCAATTTCCAGGGAGAAATGTTCAGAGCTCTTAAGTAAATTGCCCAAAGTCACACTGATATACTGTTAATAAGCAGCAAATCCATGTATCTCATTCTGCATTGTGACATTTCCAATGCATCCTATTGTCCTTTTATAATGACCATCACGGACTCTACCATCACTTTTTTTTATAAGCTCACTTTTCACATGTAGATCTCATGTCCCTCAATTATAAGAGCATGAAGTTAAGGAGACAAGGCTCAAAGACGTTAATATAGTGTCCTACAAACAGAAGGTGCATAATTAATATGCACTGATTACTCAGAATATAGAGACATACCTTATAAGTCATTGATTTTTTTTTTAAATAGCTTTATTTTAAAAAGAGAGATTAGAGCCTCTGAGTCTGTGTTATTTGGCATCATAGTGGAAGTGATATGATATAGCTCTTGAAATAGAAAAATAGGCAGAAAGAGTATGGTGGGCATTCAGCTGACCCATGCCTACCATGTCCTTCAAGTACAGTGAATCAACTTCCTGACCTCTGGTGAGCAGTTCTCAGGAAGAGAGATTTAGAGGTCAGATAGATAGAGCTAGACTATAGAGTATAATGCCAAACTTTGGATTTTATCCTATAGGTAACTGTGTGATACAAAGTTACTGGTAAAAAAGAAGTAAGTTAAGAAAGAGAAAAAAATTCAAGGAAACTTAGTCCTAATATGCTGTCATGTCCACATACCATTTGTACTATTAGTTGTGTAATATTTACCTTTAAAATTAATTCATTTTAAAACTTGGCGATAATATATGTGAAATTACAAGTTAGACATGCTTTTCATAGCTTTCCCAATATTTTAAAACAAATATGGAACTATGAAAATAAAAATGGCTCCCATTTTTTTGCATGACTGGAGTATACAACCATGCTATAGTGAAAAGCTTTGCTCTGTTGTATATTAGATATGTGACATGTGTCGATGACCTAATGTCCCTATGCTCAGTTCCCTTATCTGTGAAATGGAGATGATACTTAGTGTTCAGAGGTGTTAAAATGTTTACTTGATGACAAAACTGTAGGCCCAGCAGTGATACAAATATTTTCCTATTGATTAGTCACAGAAATTTATGCAAATGAAACAGATTATTGAAATTGATTGTTAGGGGCACCTGGATGGCTCGGTCGGTTAAGCATCTGCCTTCAGCTCAGGTCATGATCCCAGGGTCCTGGGATGGAGCTCCACATTGGGCTCCTTACTCATTATGGAGTCTGCTTCTCCCTCTGCCTGCTGCTTCCCCTGTTTGTGCTCTCTCTCTCTGTCAAATAAATAAACAAAATCAAGAAGGAAGGAAGGAAGGAAGGAAGGAAGGAAGGAAGGAAGGAAGGAAGGAAGGAAGGAAGGAAGGAAGGGAGGAAGGAAGGAAGAGATTAGTTGTTAGTTAGCCCAATAAG